>CM049594.1:0-285000 GCA_026979955.1 Megalurothrips usitatus
ATTCATGCAACTGGCAGAGTTGCATCTAAAAAACCGCTTGGGCTGCGGTGCCCCTGAGGGGAGGTTGACTCTGGTATGATGCAAGAAAGATGTGGTCCAAATTTGAGCTTTCTACGTCTAACCGTTCTCGAGAAATCGCGCGGACAAACAGACAGACAAACAAACAGACACACAAAACATTTTTGACCCAGTCGGTCCAGGGCTTCGCTATCGCTCAGCCAAAAAACAGTGCGTTAAGCGGGCTTCATCACGTCTGGGATAAACAACAATCCCCCGCCCCTCTCTAGCCTTCCTCACCTCGCCTCCCCATTATTCGCAGTCAAGCAAAACAAATGAGGGTGATCAGCTGTCTGCAGTGTGCTGCATGCAGTTGCAATGTTTTTGTTTATAAAAAAAATTCACCAATTTCGTCGTCGATTTATTCGTGTAGCCGGACTGCGTTGTGGTCTTGGTTCGTTTCGATGAGTGATGATTTCGCAAAGTTCCCTACTCTCCCTTCGCGACGTTTCAGCCGACGGACCACGGGGTACACCTGTTCAACAGCGCGGGGCGTCATTACACTCTAACCGGCAATCATCGGACCAATCAGACCAATTTGACTCTGAAGTGTGCGACCTACATGGTCCTGACAATTAGCCACCACCACCAATAGCTGACTGCAGTTCTGTAATAAAAGTGCACCGTGTGAGCTGGCAGAATGAGGCAGGTCAGTTGGTCAGACGTAGCCAGTCCGTACCCCAAATATTGGGACGATGTCAAATGTTCCATCGAAAAAATATTGGCGCACTCCATTTGAAATGAGCCTCAGGAGCACCGGCACGAACACGAACAGGGCGCTCCGGAGGCCGGGAAGCCTCACCATAGGCCGCGGAAGTGTGGTTTCTCTTCCTCCCCGGAGCGGCCGAGGTGCTCCCACCTCGGAGATGCCAACGTTTCGGCCATGGCCTCTACTGTGGCCGGCCTCTGATCGGCCCTGCGCCTCCGGTGGCCTTCTCTGACCAGGTGCTCGGTCCTCGCGGTGAGAACTTCCCGCAGACCAGCATCCTGAATGCTGTGTGGAATACGGGGTGATAAGTCCCGCGACATACGCAAAGTTCAAGGGGGGGGGGGGCTGCTGACCAGTACTTAGCGGATTAATTGCCACATACCGGGGTGTATGCTCTCGACGAAGCATTTCGACGTGAGGCGATGTGACCCCCTGGCCCGGAGGGGGCCCAGCCGGGACCGCCCTAGGAAGAACACTTTAAGACAGTCCCGCGCTGGGCACGCAGCGCCGCACCCGCCACGGCCAAGGGACCCCCACCCCCTCCCACCCGCCGCTGATAGTTGGCGACGCGGGGTGAGCCCCACGGCGGGCTGCGCGTGGCGGGCTGCGCGAGGCGACCTCCGCCAGCGGCGCTGCCGCTGCCGAGCCGACGCCTCGACAGCCCGCTGGACAGCGCGAGAGGGAGGAGGCAGCAGCAGCGTGCTGCGGCTGTACACAGCCCTTCCCCCGCCCCCTCGTCTTGCATGGAGGAAAAAATTATCAGCAGATATTGCTGCTCGCCGCTTCGATTTCATGTTTGGTACATACGTGCATGAGGGGGGAGGGGGTCACTCGTTATCTCGAGTTAATGCGAATCGGTAACAGCCGCTCCGCGACGTGCGACAGCTGTGGAGAATGAACCACTGGGCCAACAACAGGTTGCATGCTTAATTAAGGTACCAGCCCGCACCTAAACCGCCTCACTCCAAGCCAGGGCTAAGCGAGGTTCAGAGAAATCAAGCCTGTTCTAGCACCAGTACTTACTTAGCCACCCAGGACAAACTGGCGGAGGAAGCGGGCCGGCACTAGGGTGGTTCAAAAAAAATAATTTTTCGAGAGTACAAGATATTTAGGTCCGCCCAGGTCCCAAACGGCCCCACGCCAAATCTGAGCGCGTTTGGACTGCGTTTACCCGCTGCGCAAGGGCAAAAACGATTCCGGCGCTCGGCGGGCTGCCTACCTCCGCCCAGCACGTTTGCCGCCCCCGTGGCGGCGGTAGTGGGCGCAGCGCGTCGCCACTTGGTGGGTGTGTTCCCCGGGGTCCAGAGCACCGCCCTGGAGTGCCCCGACAACCGCCGGTACCGGGCAAGATACCGAAAATACGCATAATCCGATTTTAAAGGGGGAGGGGAATGCGGGGGGGAGGGGGGTGCTGCCGGACGCTTCTTTTATGCTGCCTACATACTTGGACCCATGGACTATCACGTCAGACCCTCTAAACACTAAGCGGACCTGGACCCTGGCCGCCAGGGCCGGAACAAGGGCGGCGGCGGCGGCGCTCGCTCCGTACTCCGCTTTGAAAGGCGCGCGCTCGGCGCGGCTCGGCGCGGCTCGCTGCGGCCCGGCTCCTTAGTTCCGCCGGGCCGGAGGCGCGCGCGCTGCGCCGATTTGAGCGTGCTATGCAAAACCCGGCGGAAGCATTGTCGATTTTGTATGTACTTGTTCCGCGACGGTGTATTCTGCCGGCAGGAACAAGTACACACATAACTCTCTCGGGGGGTCCCCTCTCGGGGACACATTTCGGGCGGGGGCCGGAGGCCCCCGCGAACGCCGCCGGCAGGCCAAGCTGGCCAAGTCCCCCTGTCGAACCGACAGGGGGACTTCCGCTCCGCTCCGCTTCACCGGCACCGAGGTTCGACGGAGGGACGGGCCAGCTTGTTAGGCACTATACTGCTCTATACTGTATCCATGCCCCCCCCCCCCCCATTCTCATTCTTTTCTTGCTGAAGGCAAGTAGTGGTATTAGTTGTGGGCATGGCGCGTCCATCTTTGCACCAAGTGCCTGCCGAGCGCCCGGATCGGGGGTGGAGAAGCCACAAGTGGAACGGCCGGCCGGCCCACCGCCCGCCCCCGTCCCAGGCGACAGGTATGAGGTGTGCGACAATGACACCATGGTTGGCGGCATCCCCGGGTGCCGTTCCCGCCGCCGCAGCCCGCTCGGACTTGTCTGGTAAGGCTGACGGCGGGGCAGTCGGCCGCGCGTCACCGCGGCCGTCCTGAAACCATAGGGCCTGTCCGCTTGTCGCTAGGCCGTGTGCCCGTTCTGAGGCACTGTCAGACACCAGTCGTGCGTAGTCGTTAGCGGTGGGTGCTTGCCGATCACCGCGCAGGGGGGGGGGGGGGAGGGGGGGGGGGGTGACTCGCCACCGAGCTCTCGAGAACTAGTGACTAGCGACAAGCGCCCACCGTCGCCAAATGTTCCTCTTGGTTGCGGGTGCGAGCCGTCGCACTCGTTCTCGCCGTCGGGCGCCCAGCGCCCAAGGGCGTCGCGGCAGGGGTCGGCCCTCGGGCTGGCTCAATCAACGAAGTCCCTCTTTGGTGAGAGGCGAGGCGCGCTCCGCTCGCGCGCCAGCGGCGTAAACTTTCCCGCGAGCGTCGCGGTCGCGTTCCTTTGCACCGGCTGCATGTCCGTTCACTCGGATCAGGGGTGGAGTTGTCTCAGGTGGTACGGCCGGCCTGACCACTGCCCGCCCTCTGTCCCGTGTGACTTGCAGCCGATGTACGCCCCGAGTGACGTCCGGGCTGGCGGCTGCTGCCGCTTCCCGTCGCCGCGGTTTCGCCCTGCGCTGCCGCCAGCGGGGCCTTGTCCCTGTGAACGGGGGGCACGGTAACCGGGGCGGCCTCTGGGACGCGAGGTGGGTGTCCGCCGTCCACTGGGGACTGCCGGGAACCTCAAATAGCTTTCGTCCTTGACATGGCGCCGCGAGATAGGCGGTTCCGCCTCGCAATTTTGCTCAACGGGCTGCCTACCTTCCCCTTTGCAGGCGCGGAGACGTCTATGCACCCGGACCTTTTTTTTAATGCTTACTGGAAATTCCTCTCCGATCGGCGATACGGTACTTCTGCAAGCATTGCGGTGTATAGCACGCGTTGTGGTAAATAGAGAAATGGAGTAATGCACCACCACCCCATTACTGTTCGCACGGCTTGTGCCATCTCAGCACGCGGAGGTAACTTGCGCAAGTACCTTTTGCAGTGGGTACGCCAAAGGAGGTAACAAACGATAAAAGTATTATTACTTGCTTACACTTACGATTAACAATCAAAATTTGATCCTTTTTTTCTTTCTTATGCGTTTGGAAAGTGAAGCTGGCCGGCCCACCTTTGTGTTTGTTAAGTTGCCAGATTTGAAGGTTGCAGCTTGTTAACAAACGTTAAAAGTGTTGTTACTTACGTGTACTTACGATTAACAATCCAAATATAAGTTTGTTTTTCGTGGCTGCAAGTTTTAGGGACGTGAAGGTAGACAGCCCACAATTTTTATATAATGAGCAGATATGAATGTTAACTATTGTTCTTGGGGTTATAACCTAACTGTTCTCATCTTTAACAATCGATTGAGGTCTATTTTTTGTGGCTGTATAAATTGGGTACGGCCAACTTGCCGGAGGTCTGTTTTGTCGAGTTCAACACAATTGCTGAGCATAGAGGACTGCTACGGTTCTGACTGAATGCCGTCGAGGTACGGCCCGAAAACTTTTTCTGTTCTTTCCCTCATGCTGCTACTTCCTTGCTCAATAAAATTCTTGAACGCCTCTACCTCACACCGCGCGGGCTCAGTTCTTTTTGAAAATTCCACTCTTTTTCCACGGTGCACCGTGGCTGACGTGCCTGGGACGAGAGGGGAGTCTCGGCCGCAGCCTGCCGCTACTCCACGCGGTGCCCCATCCCGTCGTCTGCTAGGCACTACTCTACCCCTAAGGTACGCTGTCGGGGCTGCGGGCATACTCCGTGCCGGCCGTGGGTTGCGTTCAGGGGAATACTCCGTCGCGACGAGAGTTTCCGGGCCGGCGGAGATACTCCGCGGGCAGCATGTCCAGGGACCTGGCCCCCAGAGTACTGCGGTCTTCGCGGTCCCTGGAACACGATTACAACTTTTTGGGCCCGAGCGAAGCGAGGACCCCTTTGCATCGACTATCCTACTTTTTGAGTCCGAGCGGAGCGATGTGCCCTTTGCAGCGACTTTTACGCTTTTCCTCTCCTCCTCCCAACCATTGTTGCCGCTCATAGCCTATGAGTTCGCTTCCTATTCTAACTATCCCTAGGTTTCAATTTTCTTTTCATTCACCGTTAATATCTATTGCATAAGTCTTAAAATAATGTATTTTCATCAAATAAATTACAAACTCTCATTTAAAAAATCCTATTAGCTCAGATCCAAAAATTCCAAGTTTGCACTAAAAGGGGTTCAAGCCTCTCTAGCTTCTACATCCCTCCCCTCTGCACATTTTTACTTCTCCGTATCCACATTACTATCACTGTATCTGTATGAACCAAAAACTATCAAAAATATATTTATTTCGTATGCCACCTTATAATTACATCAGGTACAAGTATTCAAATCATAATAAAAAAAACATCAGTTTCTCCTCTCTGCATTCCCCTCTGAAACCAGTGTTGGCAAGTTAGCAGGCCCCGCGGCCCGCGGGCCCCGCGCGGCGCGGCTGGCCATGCGGCCGTCATTGTCTTGTGAAAACCAATTGTGGTGTCGTCGGTTAAAATACCAGAAGGTTCATGACTCCTAAAAAATTGCAAATTTGTGATTTGCCTCAATGCATTACCAAGGTTACTTGTATCGCGTTTAAATATCGTTTCAATAAATTTTAATATTCTGTTATTGTTGCCTCAGCTTCCCAGTTCGGCGTCCCGTGGCCCACAGGCCGGTGCCGCAGCTTG
Organism: Megalurothrips usitatus; assembly: GCA_026979955.1. NCBI lineage: Eukaryota > Metazoa > Arthropoda > Insecta > Thysanoptera > Thripidae > Megalurothrips > Megalurothrips usitatus. The sequence goes on from CM049594.1 coordinate 5,702, forward strand.
TGACAGTCATACGGACGGCCTTTTCCTACAATGTCGGTGTAGCCGCGCTGTGTAAAGCGTCGAATCGCCGGACAGATAGACCCCGGTTCGAACCGAATACTCTCTTTTTTTACGTTCATAAAATCGTTAGCCTGCTTTTAACATTGGAAGTCCTGGCCCCCGAGGACCACTCAGCGGTTTTGGCGCTGGAATTCTTTTTTCTCCCACTAGAGGTGTCAATGTAGCCGCGCTCGCGCGGCCGCATTTCAGCTCCGCGCCGAGAGATGGCGCCACAGAACTGGGGCAGAAAGAGAGAAGGCGCCACAAAAGTGGGGCAAGAAGTGGAAGACTGGCATTCCGATACGGCCAACCTCAAAATTAAATATTATTTGTCGCCTTAGTTAATTCAAAAATACAAAATTAGGTATGTTGTTTGCATGCACATTTTGCATAAAATCGAGCCACATTTCACGATCCTAATTAAACTATATATGAATATTTTTCAAATGGCTGATTTACCCTTTATTGCCAAGACGTATTGTTGTCAACTTGGCTAGCCGTGCTGTGCGCTCCGGCCGGCTCCCCGCGGCCGCTGTGTGCCAGGGATTGTAATAGTAGTTCGCGCGAGGCCCATTAACAAAGACGCTGTGCACGCGCGTTCTGAGAGGCCGAGTCGGCATACAGCGCGTTGTAGGTTCCAATACCAAGTCGTTTTATATTACTATTTTTGTGTCTTTTTGTGTCCATTGACATGCTAGGGAAGCATCACATTTTTCTTCGGTGGTCTGTAATTCCCGCTATTCCGGTTTTTGAATCGGCAATACTCTTTTTGGCATAGAATAACATAGGCAAGTCTGATATCAGTACATGATTCTAAGGGGAAGAGGTCGATAATCCAGTCCTTCTGGAGTCCCAATCAGTCCTTAAATCACCAAAAATAATTTAGTCGCTCTCTAGAGGGGTCCGTCCAACTGTGCGCCCCATCTGGGTGGGATAAAGTCGCAGTGGCGGATCTAGCGGCGCTGCGTCCGAGCCCGGAGTGGACGGAATCGAATTGCTCTCCGGACGAGCGAGAGAGACGCAAGGAGGGGGGGGGGGGTGCGATTGCCCGTTTCGTCTCACTCCGGGCTCGGACGCAGCGCCGCAAGATCCGCCACTGTAAAGACGATCTCGTTGCTGGCGCGTGTTGGGACGCCCTAGGCACTTCTTGGCCGTGCTTTTAAGGGCCTTGTCCAGCTCAGCGAACGCGGACTTGCGGACCCGAGCCGTCTGCAGGGTTAAGTGGACCTGCGGGACAACGAAGGTGCGCACTGCGTCGAGCTTCTGCCAAGGGTCGAGGAGGGACGCCCTTATGGCCTCGATGTCCTGCCGCGTCCTCTCGATCGTGGCCTCGGGTGTCTGGTCGACGTTCAGGCCAGTGGGCACGCCCAGGTGTTCGTAGGCCTGCGCCACGACCAGGAACTTGATGGGCTGGCCCTGGACGGTGGCCTTCGCCTGTGGGTCGGCCTTGCCTCTGTGAATAGAGAGCACGGCGCACTTCTTCGCGTTGAACCTGAGGCCCACCCAGGAGAGGGTAAATGAATGCACTTTGTGTACTATGGTAACACAAGTATTGCTAACCTGACCAATGACTCAGACCCCCGCGGGCAACCCGTGTTCTCCGGAAAGAACCTCTCGGTAGTTCGTTCTAATCAAGACTTATTCTGTGTTCCGGACCGGGGCGCTACCAACCACCGGTCCCCGCATTCCCCCACGCGCGTGCGCACGCCGCGCGTGATGGCTGCGGAGGTAGCCCACCTCTGACTCATGCCGCCATATGAGGTCATTCGCACGAAGTCCGAGACTAGCCGCCGCGTACCGCTTTTCAGCGCGTGGCGCTTTCCGTGGGTCTACTCGTGACTGGTCTGACGCACGCCGTTAGGATAGGCAACCCATTCGACTTCCCTGCCGTCCCAAACAGATATTTCTCCGCAGCTGACAATCGTCCTGTGTTTCGGCAGTATAGCTTTTATCAGCGAGGCGCATCACGCTAAATTACTGTGTACAATTTTGTACATAATTATGTACGTTTTTAAACATCCATAATTGCGTACGAATTTATTCATAATTATGTACGAATTCATCCATAATTATGTATGAATTTGTACGCAAGGGTGTACGAAAAGTTTTTGTACATAATTATGACATAATTATGAGGATATGACAGTCGACCGCCTTGGAGCCACGGAGCAGCGCCTTTCGCGGCCGCGTGACGCAGATTCGGGCATTGCGAACACTCCGCCTGGCCCGTACGGTCCCGTACGGTCCCCCACGGTCTCCTACGGCCCCCGTCGGTATTGGGCCGTGGTGAGACGACTGCAACAAAGTGGGCGCGGCACGGCGGCGGCTGGCAGCTGGCGGCACCGCCATTGCTGTGCGCGCTGCATGCATCTCAAAGGTCGAACACGCTTCGATTCGATACATCGTTTGACGAGTGCTCTGTGGGAGGGAACAGAGATGTCGTGCGGGGCGCGGGGCGTCGGCGCGCGCGTCCGCGGCTGGCGGTACGGTTAGTGGGAAACGCGGAGACGCTGCACTCTCACACAGCCAGGAGCGGCCGTGGGGCATGCGGAGCTCCACCGGCCTCGACCAAATTTGAACCGCCTCCCGGGGAGCACCCCGCGGAGTGTATGTATGCCGGGTGTCGAGGCCAATACAACGCAGTTGTGCGCGCACAAAATGTATAGATTTGTACACACAGGTTTGTATTAATTTGTACAGCAAATGTACATTTTTGTACATAATGATGCACAGTTTTGTACATAAATTGTTTATGCGTAATTCTGTGTACATAATCATGTACAAATTTGTATACATTTACTTGCAGTGCTATCAGCAGAGTACGACGTTACGTGCTCTGTCCATAGGGCGCTGATAGGCAACCCATTCGACGGCGCTGCACCGGCCTGGACAACCGGTATACGTGTCGCGTCTTTAAACGAACGCGCGACGTGCGACATGTTCGCGCGCTGGACGTGAAGCGATGAGGTATGTACTAATCTCGGCAAAGAACGCCACCCGTGAGTGAGTGGTTAGCCTATTGCAGTCGCGGCACCGCGCGGCCTGGCCCGCCTGTGTACGGTGGCCACCCTGCTGCACCGGCAGCAGGTCGGCAGCAGGCCAGGCGGTAACCGCACACGAACGCACGCCGCCGCCCGGCCGCCTCGCCGGCCCCGCCAGTGCAAAGACCATCTGCCTGCCTTGACACATTCGCCAATTTGGTGCGACCCGCGCCGGACCGCGCTGGAATGCCCCGACCGGACGGGGTGGAACGGGGCGGGGCGAGAGCAGCGAGAGCACTTGGCCGCGTCGGCTGCCGCGTCACCGGCTCACTCACTCAGAGAAAATACGCCGCAAACCTATGCCAATTAAATAAAATTAGATACAAATAATTTTCCCTACAAAATATCAGTTCCTTGAGGCGTCAATGTCTCCGTTAAACTATACTGCTTGTCTTAAATTTGCGGCCGCGACTCCTAATTTTTTTATCCACCTATGAAAAAAAAATGCCAGCAAAAGTTGCCATGGCAGCAGGTGATACTATGTTAAGAACTGTTTTGTGGAAATTATAAATGGTGTGAGTCTTTTAGACACCTGCGGCGGATTGTTTTCTTTCTTTGCCATTTAACGAGCTGATTTAATTGGGGGGACACGTGGGGATGGACGGGGGACGAGCAGGCGTCAGCCACACCCGTTGTTCTAACCCTCCGTTTACGAAGGGTGACGCCTGACCGGTCCGGAAGGAAATGTGTACCGAATGCCCAGATTCTGGGCCAGGGGAATACCGCGCGTGGCGGCGGCAGGCGAAGCAGGCGCTCCGCTGCAGACCGATGCGCGCCCCACGCGCCATTCTCGGGTACATATGTTGGGTGTTTTAGATCGCTCTAGGTTGATCGGATCAGAAAGATACGAATATTGCCGGAAAGCCCAGACGTTGTACTAGAATCGCCTCGCTAACACCCACTATCTATAACCAACCGTTCACGAGCTACGGCTTGACAAAGGGTAACGTCTGACTGGTCGGGCGCACATAGGGCGCTCTAGATCGCTCTAGAATGGTTGGATCTAAAAGATGTGTGTACCAAATAGAGGGAGGAGGGGGAGGCGAAGGCGCTGTTGCCGCCCTGGAGAGCCCCGCCGCTGCAGGCCGATGCGCCGATGCGCGCCCCTCGCGCCGTTCTCGGGCACACATGTTGGGTGCTCTAGATCGCTCTAGGTTGATCGGATCAGAAAGATACGTGTACCGCCGGAAAGCTTAGACATTGTACTAAAACCGCCTCGCTTACACCCACCATTTATAACCAACCGTTCACGAAGTACGGCTTGACAAAGGGTAACGCGTGACCGGTCGGCCGCCCATTGGGCGCTCTAGATCACTCTAGAATCCTCGGATCGTAAATATATGTATACCAACAGAAAGCCTACCCTCCGTGCTAAAATCGGCTCGCTTACACTACCCACCTAAACCCAACCGTTCATTAGCTACGGGCTGGGAAGCGTGGCCGCCCGTAGCTGCGCGTGGACGCAACGGTGGCGCGGGCGCGGCGCTGGCGCGGCGCTGGCGCGGCGCTGGCGCGGCGCTGGCGCGGCGCTGGCGCGGCGCTGGCGCGGCGCTGGCGCGGCGCTGGCGCGGCGCTGGCGCGGCGCTGGCGCGGCGCTGGCGCGGCGCTGGCGCGGCGCTGGCGCGGCGCTGGCGCGGCGCTGGCGCGGCGCTGGCGCGGCGCTGGCGCGGCGCTGGCGCGGCGCTGGCGCGGCGCTGGCGCGGCGCCGGCGCGGCGCCGGCGCGGCGCCGGCGCGGCGCCGGCGCGGCGCTGGCGCGGCGCGGGCGCGGCGCCGGCGCGGCGCCGGTGCGGCGCGGGCGCGGCGCGGGCGCGGCGCGGGCGCGGCGCGGGCGCGGCGCGGGCGCGGCGCGGGCGCGGCGCGTGCGCGGGCGCGGCGCGGGCGCGGCGCGGGCGCGGCGCGGGCGCGGCGCGGGCGCGGCGCGGGCGCGGCGCGGGCGCGGCGCGGGCGCGGCGCGGGCGCGGCGCGGGCGCGGCGCGGGCGCGGCGCAGGCGCGGGCGCGGGCGCGCTCGTCCCCCGGTAGGGCCGGGCGGCCTATATATGTTTAGCTTGGCGCTCGCTGTCGCATGGGAGTAGAAGCCGCTGATACATTATCTTAATATAATTTCTTATTCTGACGTTGCAGATAGTGTTATATGTATCACCTGCTAAAAATGCCAATAAGTAAAAATGATTTATAAATGCTTTGATATGTCAGCTCGCAATAATTGGTGATGTTCAATCCGTTGAAGGGTAGGCGCCACGCCCGCGCACACAGCGGCAAACAGCGTGGCGCAGTCGCTGCACACTCGCGGCCGGTGTTCCATTAGCACGACGGACACCCTGTGCGGTGCGCGCGTGCGCGCTCTTCATGAAAGCTCATTACCCCTGCAAATTGTGAGGGCAACCTTTAGTGTGGCACCCGGCGGCGCCGCGGCGCCGCGGATCCTCCGGGACCAGCCCGCCCCGCCACCCCGCCCCGCCCCAGTGACCAGCGTATGCAAATCCTTGCACTGCCGCCCGCGCTGCCGCCGCGACCGGCACCTCACGACATTTATAAACCTTCGATTTCATATCGATGTGGTGTGAGGACGTCCCGAAGCACCCTGATGCTCCCATCGCACGGTATAAGCGGTCCCTACGGAAAGCAGACGCATGAAAAGGCCAGGAGATAAGGCATCGCGGTCCGATCCGTCGTGGCGTACGAATGTTCAAGTTGTGGTCAAAATGTGTTGTGCCTGCCGATGCAGCTCCCCACCTCTGAATGGGTAGTCGTGCCCGGAGGCCTGCCGACGCTGACTGTACTATCTCCCGCGTCCCGCCGCGTCCTTGCTCCCGGCCGGGACGGTACGGTCCTGGCCTCTGTGCGTATCGTGTCTCTGGGAGTAAATATTTTTCGCGAGGAGACACTGCGCGGGCTGTGGCGATCAACGTCCGTGCGGTCCGCGAGGAGAGGAGCAGCGTCTGGAGGGGAGCAGCCTCGGAGGAGGAGCAAGGTCGGGAGAGGAGCAGCGTCAGGAGGGGAGCAGCCAGAAGGTGGTCTGTCTGTCTTGATTATACTCCCGCCTCTCCTCCCCTGCCGATCACATTTACGACAGCGCTTGTGATGCAGGCTGCCGCGGATATGTGCGCACGCGTGGGTGTCGTGGCTAGCCTGGCTCGGCTCTAGCAGGCGCTTTGGTAGCTCGACATTATGGACGACGCACGATCCCGATATGTCATTTGCTACCCTCTAGTGTAATCATAAAAATTACCCATTAAATTTTTTGGAGTACTCTCCTCAAAAGGCAAAGGATCAAAAACACATACGGGATATTTCAAAATCTAAAATATACTATCCCACTTCGTGAGATACTGGTAGTCCCGGAGTGTACGGAATTAAATTAAAGTGTGCTTTAAATTTAATTTAAATGTGACATAAGTTACATTTAAATTTGATTTATGTTTTATTAAAATTTTAGTCAAGTGAAATTTAATTTTCATTCAAATTGAGTTCAAATTTAATCCAGATTTAGTTTTTCTTTACTTTTAATTTAAATTTGATTCAAATTTAACTTAAGTCTTCTTAATTTAAGGTACGAGAACTTCGTTTGGGGCTCGCAAAAGTTTTGGCGTGGTCTCTATTTATTTCGAGTGAAAAGGCTAGTTTTAGAGTAGCCCGAAGGCAGCGGACCGCTCACCTTCTCATGTGCGGGCCTAGCTGTCCTGCAAGGCGGTCGCACTGTTGTGGCAGGTGCGGCTGACACCCTGACTCCTCGGTGTGGGTCGAGCCATCTACAATGCTACCGGGCTTCGCCCTGGGAGGGTTGCGCCTCTTGCTGCGTTGTGCGTACTCTAGGGTCCCCCGAAGCGGTTCCAACACTAGGGTTGACACTCTTGTAGCGCCGGCGCCGGGCTGCCCCGGCTCGGCTCGGCACATCAACAATGAAGGCTGCTTCACAAAAAAGGAGGAAAGCATGCTTTCTTCCGTAGAATGGAAAAGGATAGATGCCGGAGACAGCCAGCTGACGAGCCGAACCAGGCTAGCCTCATCCCTTTCTCTCCGATGTGGGTGGAGTGAGAAAGCTGAGTTTCAAAACGTTTTTTTGGGAGTTTGCGATGTTTTTCTAATGTGAAAACTTGACAGACGTCTTTGTGGGAATGTTACGCCCAATTTTGTAAGACAGATTTTTGAACACTGAAATTTTATGTTGTTTTGTTTTCACCATAACAGTTCTTGCTTCATAGAAAAAACTGGTTCGGGGTGAGACGATGAGGCAACTCCGTTCCACTCCGTGCCTATACAATGGGACCTTACGTTCGCTGTGAATTGAATCACTATGTCAGAACGATTAAAGTAAATTATGTAAAAATCACTGTTTCAAATATTATAGAAAAGTATCGGAATATTCCAAACAACTGAGGTGCAAAATTTTTCAACCCATTTCAAGGCGTAATTTTTTTAAAGAAAAGAAAACACCAGAAGTGTGGTACTGTCACAGTCTGCTTTCTTTTCTCGCCGACCCTGAGCGGGTACCGAGCGAACTAACACGGCCGGCAATGACCTTATCCGCGGCTGCGGCTCCGCACGGCTCCGCGGCTTTCGAAGATCAATAGTCGGTTGGCTGCCGCGGCAAGTCTCACCACAATGACGTCTATCATTTTCTCATCCCGGGACGTTAGCATTTGCGATTTAAACCCCAGACTCTGCGGGGGCGGTGGGGGGCCCGATGGACTGGGCCGGAGGCGTGGTGAGTGACGTCCCCAGCCGGTTTATACCCACAAAACTGAATAATGTCGGCTGCGTTGGCGGTTTGACTATTCGCCGCGCCGTCGCCAGCATAAACAGGTGCCACCGGTGCCAGAGGGGCGCTACATTCATCTGTGTAGGACGTATTTACTACTGGGTGCCACTGTCTAAAAGGAAATCAAACACGCAAACGAAGTAACCAGAAAGGTCAGATTTATTTTGTCCATTTCATCAGGGTTGCACTCGAGGCTGCATCAGTTTCGCAGAGACATGATGGTTTGGTAACTTTCAGACAAGGTGGGTGCGTCTCGACGACCTGTGCAAGACGCACTCCAAAGCGAGGCAGCAGCGAGCAGAGGGAGGTGACAGAAATGAAGTGCAAATATCTACAGCAAAATGGTGCAAATGAGTGGTGGTGGTGCAGTCGAACCTTCTGTTGCCGCTGCCTCTGCTGTCTGCCTCCTATCACAGCTTTACGTTCATTACCATTACCCCTCCCTTCGTCGAGAGAGGATTCGTCTTGACGCGACCGGCGCACCACTGACGAAAATCCGAGACAAGCGAGCGAAAGAGTTTAGGCGGGCGTTGCTCGGGGGGACGGGCGGAGGGCGGCGAGGGGCAGGCCGCTCGAACCGAGGAGCAACGCCCGCCTCACACTTTCGACGTGTTCTGATGTTCTGATGATGTGGACGAGGGGCCGGGCGGATGAGGTCGGATGTGAGTGGACTGGCTGTGCGCGCGGCGGAGTCGAGGGTTTGTGGAGTGGCTTGGAGATCAGGGCGCAGTCACATCGGGCTTCATCCTGGGTCCGCGGCGTCGGCGATGGGGGGTCACCGGCGGCGTGCCGTGGTAGCCGTCGGCCTCAGCCGAAGCGGCGCCCGGGGGCTGCCGGCTGCTGGCCGCCGCCCTGGCTCTCGTCCTCCTCGGGGTGCGCCGCGTTGTACTCGATGGACTTGAGGATGGCCTCGGGGATCGGCGGGGACGTGGGCAAGTGGGCGCCCTGCGGCCGGAAGCCACCCTCGTCGGCCTGGTACTGCAGCTGGATGGGGGTGCCGTCGTCGGACGTGTACGCGAACTGGCCCTGCACCCTCAGCGTCTCCGGGCCCGCCTGCTGACCGCTGGCCGCGGCGCTGATGCCGTTGCTCGTCTCGTAGCTGCAGGGGAAGAAGAAAGCACATTGGGAGGTCAGCGAGAGAGAGAGACAGAGAGAGAGAGAGAGATAGAGGTACGGATAGACAGACAGACAGTCAGTTAGAGGCCCCCCTTTCTCTGGAAGGGAACACGCACTTGTACGAGAATGAGCCGTCGGGGGAGACATCCGAGTCGAGGCGGGTGATGACGGCCTGCTGGTCCTGCGGCCGCTGCGGCGCCGCCAGCACCGCCGCCGCGCACGCCGCCAGTAGCACCTGCGGCACAGAGCACGTCGCCTCAGCTGGGCGCGGACCTGACACCCCGCGGACACCCCGCGGACACCGCGCGCACTTTCACTGCAGCCAGAGATGCAACAACGCCTGCTGCCCGTCCTAAGACTAATTAACGAATCGTGACGGTTGCCATCCTGACTTACTTCCGTGAGAAACAAAAAAAAAAACAACACAAAAGAAACGTTGGGCCGAGCCGGGTAATCATTCGATGTCGCGGCCAATCCCCCCCCCCCCCCCCCCCCTCTCTTCTCCCCCCCTCTCCCTCTCTCCCTCCGGCGGAAAGATGACGCCCCGAGATTTGAAATCCACGCGGGCCCATTCAATTGTTTCGCATCTCTTCCTCGCGGGGTGAGCGCCGCCGGCCGATAGCAACGCCCGGCGCAGCGCGGCCCGGCACTAAATGGAACCTCGTTGTTTCCGTACCGACTTCTTTCTGTGTGGCGCAACGCGTCGCTCTCTGGGCCGGCCCGCGGCCCCCACGGTCCCTACGGCCTCCCGCTCGTTACTAGCGGCGGCTCTGATAAACAATAAGGTATTGGCACACACTGGCGCATGCAGCCGAGGCACTGACGGAAAAAGCAACAACAAAACACACACAGCAGCGGCAGCTAGAGTCGGGGGGTCTCCAGTAGCCAAGCAGACCCTGGGCACCTTCTTTAAGAAGACCCCCCTCCGGCACTACTTCTTGTGCACACTGTTTCTCCCGAGCGCACTGCCATTTACGCGGTACGTTGAACGGGACCTTGGAGAGCGGAGGTTAGGTTGGTTGGTGCGGAGAAAGTGAAACGCCAAAAACTGCGCGGCGTGAACCGTCGAACCGTTCGAGATATCGAGGCACCGGCTGACATGACCATAACTTTCAGCCCTTCCACTGCAGTACCAATCTGTTAAACCGTGGAAATGCGGGCAAACGCAGTTATTTACGGTTACTTTCACATGGTTTTGGGTCATCCAATTTATACATGCTAAGTTTGATACGGCACTTGTCTATTTTGTTCATCCGCGTGCATTCATTTTACCACTGCGCCTGCACTTTCATTTCTTCTTCCCCCAAACGGAATCCGTTGACGCTGGATCAATGTTCAGTTCTTCGATGCCGGCGTCGGTTGCAGACCTTTGGTGAGCAGCCACGTAATCCACAAGGCACGTCTCCGCTTCGGGCGTGGGCGATCGCTAGGCGTACACTGGGCGGCGGAGGCGGCCCACACTCACCAGGGACTTCATGTTTCGTTCTGACACGGGCGCTGCTGCACTTCTCACTGAAGACTGTGCGCCTTGTAGATCGACCCCGCGCCTTTTAAAGTGCATCATCTCACCTAGCTACCCTGTCACAAGCCGCGGAGCAGAGCGCCCCCTCCAAACGCACTGCCCGGCCCGACCCGGCCCGCCGCGCCCCGCAGACGTCCCCCGCTGCACCCGTCGCCCCGCTGCCGAGTGGGAGGGAGGGGAGCGAGGAGCTGTCAGGAGCCGGGACACGGTCAGGGGGGAGACGAGACCTGTCCGAGCGCGGAGCCAGCGGAGCTGCGGGGCTGCGGGGCTACGGGCACCGGGCGTTAGTTAATCTCGTTTCTTTCCTCTTTTTTTCTTTCCTCCGTTGGTAACATGGGACTAGGGCCATGGCAATGGTAGATATAAGGGCTGTGACTTTTCAAGGCCGAGCGGGAGAATCATTCGACCTTCGAATTGCCAAGTAGTGAGTACTTAAATTCAGAACGCTATTTGGAAACAGACAACAAATATACACACACTAAATGTTCTGTCACACAAAATGTCGAAGTTTTAAGCGAAACATACCCAGGATACAATTTGCACCACATTAATGGAACAAATTGTATATTGCATGTTACAGCTTTGTCCCACCTTTACGTTGCAAACTGTCCCAAAGTTGGGTTTTGCATAAAAACGCTACAGTACATTGGACAAAAATGTCCCATGGACATATAGAATAGCAACGGGTACACAATGCTCAAAAATGTGCACTACGGTTGTACTGTCTAAAAACCATTTTAGAAACAGAGTCAGAAATACTTTTTAATGTCAGAACAAAACCAGAAAAGAGAAATGGTAAAAAATAAGGAGGAGAATATTAGATGTCTTTGTAAAACTACATTAAAACCATTGCGCTTTAGCAGCACGACAAAGGGGACTTTCCTCGGGACCCTTGCATATTCAAGGAGATCGCACTTTCAATTGTTTTTAGTGTTTGTCAACTCAGAAACAGCAAAGAAAGGGCGTTGAGGACGTCAGCGCGGGAGCGAGGTGATCCCGCGGGTCGCCACACCTCAACCCGGCAGGCCCGGCGGCGGGCCGCTGCGTCCCGCACGACGCGTGTCTTTGTGTCCTGCCGCCGTTGGTCGCTGTGTAAACGCAGCAGCCTGCGGTTTTACGACGAGCGCCTTGTTTACCCCCTTATGCAACGTAATTTGAGTGGCGTATCCCAATAATCAATGGCCTGGCCTCCTCCGCGGCGCGGCGCTGCGCGGTAAATCAAGTCGGCCGGGGAAGTCTCTTCTCTCTGCGACGCCGCTCGCTCCGCGCCGTTCGCTCCACGCCGCCGTCGCTCTGCGCTCCACTCTACTTGGACGGGTAGGGAAGGGCATTCCGCGCGAAAGCCGGCTGTTGTTACAGAGGAGAGGTGGGTGCGCCTCGTCCGAGTGCGAAAAAAGAAGCAAGTCGGTGCACTCCGCTCGGCGCTCGGACATCCTCCGGGGTGCAGCGCACCGCGGCGCACTCCGCGCACGCCGCCTTCCGTCCCTCTCCGCATTTCACTCCGGCTCCGGCGCGGCTCGCCGCCGGCCTGCCGGCCCAGCCTCGCTAGTGTAACCCGCTCGACAGGCGGCATTGTGGCAATCGCCTGAAATCCGATTTTTCGAATGCAAGCAGAGGGAGTGAGCACACTTAGGGCGGAGACTGGCGGTGCTCTCTGTACGCCGGCCTGGCATTTTGCACCTCACGCCCCCGGGCCGGCGGGGTGGGGAGGTGGGGCGGCGGGCGGCGGTGGGTGGCGGCAGGGGAGGGGCGCGCTATGCGGCGCCATGGGTCAGGGTCTGGCGTATGGGATGGGATGGGATGGGAAAAATGGCTCGGCTGACTGACTGAGTGCCACCGAGGCTTTACGCCGACAGGACCTCAGAGTACCTAGCAGCAGGACCTCGGAGGACCACACATGATCGCATAGGACCTTACAGGACCGCACATAAGTGACAGAGGATAAGAAGCAGGGAAAATGCTTGATCCACTTCACGAACTCAATTTGAACCCCACACGCACCAGCGACACGTCTGCGCCACACTCGCCGGTGGCATTTACAGCGAATCCCTGCGCTGAGGTGGGCCAGATGCGACGAACACGGAACAGAGAGATATAAATGAAAGGTCAGGTCAGAGAAGAAGGGGAGAAAAGCACTCCAAGGCCATATCCCTCCACCATCTATGAAAATTCACGAAATATGGCGCATTTCTAGTCACGCTGGCGGCGAGACGCACAGAGTACAGGCTGCGTGGAACAATCAGTGTGCAGTTAGTGCTTCGCGGGTCAGCGTCTTCGGTGTTTTTGCTTAATTACTGGATGACAGAGATCGCCCTCTCGTCCACAAATCATCAGCACACAATGGCGCAGAGCGCTTCCTACATGCCTCTCCCCTTTCTCTCTCTCTCTCTCTCTCTCTCTCTCTCTCTCTCTCTCTCTCTCTCTCCCCTCCGGCCCCTCGTCGCATGAGTGGTTGACTGTATGTAACTCGTCCCGGTAGCGAGAGGGTCCCGAGTGGCAGGCGGCGGGAGACCGCCACGCAGGGGCCGCCCGCCGACCGGTGCGCCGTGCAGCGCCCGTCCGTCGCTGGCTGCTGAGCGCCCGGCAGTCAGGCAACTTATTCGACGCCTAGAAGGAACCCGAATCGGCCACCAGAGGGAGCCACCGCCACCGCCACCGCCTTCTTCCTCACCGCGCTGTTGTTCCTCTCGAATCACCTTCCACTCCCCCCAGCAGATGCGGAGGTGCGCTTCGGCTACGTCCTCCGGCACGCGAAGAGGTGCCAAGTGGGTACGAAAACCGGCGGCCGGTTGGGGTGAGTCATGCAGCAAGCCCCTCCGTGCCGGCGAAAGGCGTAGTGTTGAGGACAAAGCGCGGCGGCCCGTGGGCGGCCCGTGAGCGGGGCGCGGGCACGCGTGTGCGCAGCGCGCGCAGCGTGTGCCGGTGTCCGCCCGAACACGGAGCGTCCCGGACAGCACCTCCTAGGCAGGCAGGGTCCCAGCAGGTGCTGTCAGAGCCGCAGCGACGGCACGGCACGCGGGACCACCCCGCGAGGGCCGGCGGTGCGGCTCCGACCGGGAGGAGGCCGACCCGGTGACGCAATGCACGCGGCCGCACCGTATCAGTCAAGGGGAAGACACGCGGCCGAGGACAGCCGTGGAGGACACGGGACGGCCCGGGCCCACAGGCCCCGCCGGGCCGCGCCGCCGGGCAGCCGGAGGCAAGGCAGCCTCAGTGCTCTCCGTGTCGTCCACCCTGAGTTCATTCTCTGCTCTGCACCCGCCGGGCCGAGCCAGAATCTAGTGTACTGCATCGGGCGGACTCGGAATTTTCTCTCTCGCACTCACGCGCTTCTCACGAGTGGACAGAGACAGAATATTTCGGTTATGGGACCAAGTCCGACCCAAGACCGACTATGCCCGCCCGGTGCAGCACCGTACCGAAATCCGCGACCGCCCCGTGCGCTCGCATGGTACGGCCGCTCTCCGGGCCGCGGCGCAGCGCTGCCGGCCGCCGTTCACACACCAGAGGCCCATTTTTCGGCCGGCTGAGATGAGTAATGTCGCAGCGTTTCGGCCGCCGGCCTCGGACACGGTCTAGGGAGATCTCTCTACACCGCGGCCTCGAATGGAGCCGCCGTGAGCCGCCGCCGGGCCGTAGTGGGACTCGGCGTGGTCGCTGAGCAAAAGGATGTCTCCGATCGATGTCTCCGGCGGGCCCTCCTCAGCGCCGCGCTGCTTGCGTGCGAGTGCTCTCGACTAATAATCGGGGATGTGAGGCGGGGCGGCGGGGCGCCCGGTGCGGCGGGACGGGCGCGGCCCTTCCTGCTGCACGCCACCGACGCCGCGCCACAGCCCCTGGGCCACACCCCGCTCGGACCCGCACGGCGACGCCCCCGCCCGAAAAACCTGCCCTGCCACGCTAAGGCTGAGGAGGCGCTGGGTTACGTAAGCGTAGGCCGCCCGGGGGCCTCAGTCGGACGCTCAGAGCACCGCGTGTCGCGCGGGTGCCGCGCCGACATGAACACTTCCTCCGCGACGACATCCCGCCCCGCACAGCCCACACATGCCACCTCCCGATGCAAATCAGCCCCCTCAGAACTCCCCTAAGTATCTGAATTCCCGCAGCATCCTCGACCCGTCGCCAAACCGCACATCGTCTGCACGGTTTTCAACGCCGCCTTGCACTTCGCCAGGAACAGGCCGCGTAAGTGACCCATTCATCCGTATTCTGAGCCCCGCGTCTTGTATCCAACGCGCCGTCCCAGCTTCTCCCGGAGATGATGCGGCGGGGGGCCGCCGGGGGCCGCCGGGAACCGGCGGGGCCCCGGGGAGGGGAATCCGGTTTCAAGGACACGGACACAGCCCGGCAAGGCCAAGCGACCACTGTGCTACTTTCGATTGCATGGCATGGCTCGGGCTGTGCTCCTCTCAGACGTGGGGCGAAGTGCGGTGCGGGTGGCGGCGGGGGCGCCGGGGCAGCGAGGACGTGCGCAATCAGCTACCTCGCTCTCACTGCCTCCACTTCCCTGGTCAGCCCCACGGCTCTGTACGGAGCCGCGCACCGCGTGAAAAGTACTGGCGACAGTTATTAAGGGGAGATGGGGGGGGGGGCAGTAATTGCTCTTCGCCGTCCTACGCGACCCATCGGGAAACAGGACGGTCCCGGAGTGTCCCGCAATGGTTGGTCCTGCGAGCTCCAGTCCCGAACCGCCGTTCCGGTCCGCATGGAGCGGGTCGGGTGCTCTGTGGGGTCTCAGCGAGGCGAGAGGGTGGGGCGTGGAGAGGGACGTGGGGCTGCAGGGGCTCCGCGGGGGGGCTGACTGCAGAGCGAGCGGCGGGGCCATCTCCATGACTCAGCACGCGCCGTGGAGATAAGGACCAGGCCCGTCCGTACAATATGCCATACATGCCGGCGGCCCGGCCCCGGCCCGGCCGAACGGCTTGGGCAACGCGTGACCCAACTGCCAGACTGCCAGCAGGCAGTGCTCAGCTCCGGCGGCGGCGGCGACACCGCATCATCCTCACTGGGCCGCCCCCGCCGCCGCCTCGGATTAAACTGTGCTTGTGCCGCAGAAGTGAAGCTGCGGCGCTGCTGCGATGCTGCTGCATCTCGTGCGCGCTCCGTTGCGTGTCGCGCCGCGGCGGGTGGGCGTGGCGGGCGCGGCCGTCCGTCCGTCTCTGCCGCACGGCTGCGGGCCGGCCCGGGCAGACTCACTCTCACTCTCACGGGCGGTCCGGCGCGGCCCCGGCTGGTCCAGTCTGGTCCGGCTCCCCCACGGCCGGCCGTCGACCCGCGGTCCCGCGGCCCACCAGTCGTCAGTGCGGCGCCGCCCGGCACGGCGTCAGGTGGAGATGACCGGCTTACCCGCGGCTCGGAACCTTTCCGTCCCCGAACTTCCGTTTCCTGGGGGGTTCCCGGAACACTCGACTGGTTCGGAGTGTGCAGAGTGTTCAGCTCTGCGCGGGTTCGCCGGGCCCCAGCCCACAGGATGTAAGCGCCCGCGCAGAACCCTTTATGGCGAAGGCGACGGGTCCGTGTCAGGGTCGACGGGCTGAAAAGCTGAAAGTGAAAACTATTTACGGCCGAACGCCTCTCCAATCACACTTCTCCTCGCCACGGTCGGGGCCGAGAGACGCGGCAGCAGCGGCGGCCGGCAGGCAGCGCCGACTATAAGATGCACGTCCGCGTGAGATGTGCGTGCGCTAGCCGCGCACCGGGCCCGCACCGGGCAGCGCGTGCTGCGCAGCGGTGTCGCAAGCGGCCGCCGCGGACACGGCCTCCATGACCACGGCCCGCGCGGCCCGCGAGCCCGGCGGTGATAACGTGGCGATGTAACGTGGTCCTGGAGTAGTATGCATCGCGCACGCCAGCGCCGAGGGGGAGTGGGGCGGGGAGGTGGAGAGAAAAGGAGATGTCGCGCGTCAGAAAGGAAGACACACACTCACGCACGCGCACACACAGCGCCCTCGCGTCGCCACCGCTCCACTGACCCAGTACAGTCGCGCCTCCTACACTGTCCCTGTCTGTCTCTGTCCCACATAGGGTTGGACGATTCGATTTCGATTAAAATCGAAAATCGATTTCGTGCGTCGATTTTCGATTTAAACTCGAATTGATTTCACGTTTCGGTTAAATCGAAAAAATTGATTTAGGCAGCCGATTTTCGATTTTGTAGATCTGGAATTTTTGCAGCTCTTTTCGGGGATTGAGATAGATCTTGATCGGTTGGACGTGTTGTTTCTCAGGCGTTAAAAAGACCAGATGAGCTGGAAGGGTGGGAGGATGAATCACTGAACGATGCAGGCCTAGTCAGTAGGCAGCGCTGGCCACGCGTTGGTGGGCCTTAAACGGCGGACCTGAACCGGCTGATAATGCAAAATGAAACCGAAACACCCCTAAATCCTGTCAGGTACCGAAGGTTCGTGACAGATCGCTAACCTCTGTGCATCCTGAAACGCTCTCGCACGCTCTCACTTATGCCTGATGAAGAGGATACCGACCGACCGCTATCACGTTAATTCCAATCTTGGAGCTGAAATGAAATTTTAAAGTTGCTCTTTCAGTAACCCTATTCTTTCGCATCTTCACTGCGGAACAATTGCCACGGCCTTTCATCTACAATACATCCGTAGTATTTTATTTTTTTTGCATTCGATACAGAGTGTGGGTGTGGGGCACGGAGATGATAAATATATATATCCGGTGCGGAAGCCATGGATACGGAATCCAGCGGTTTAAAATTCACTGAGCGTCCGTACCCTTTTTCCGTGTCGAAAACAATAGGCCTTAATCTGGGTCCGTACCTTAAATTCATCAGTGTACTATGGGTGCCCGTGTTCTCTTTTTATAGAAAGTTCATATGAGTTAGTTAAATAATGTGTTTATTCCATTTTTTTTCCTGTTTTAACCATATTTGACTATTTGCCTAAGAATTAATACGTTAAAATTGTCCCTTACAGCCACAATACAAAAAAATCGAAAATCGAATCGAAAATCGATTACTTTTGTACAAAAATCGATTTTCTACAAAATCGATTTTTTAATTTCGATTTCTGAATCGACGAATCGAAAATCGATTCAGTCTAGAAATCTACCATCCCTAGCCCACACACACGGAGAGCGTGGCCGCGCGGCGCGGCTCGGCATGTCCGGCGGAGTACGGCTGAGTATGGTATGGCTGCTGAAATCGGCGGCTGTCCTCCGACGCCCGTATTTTGCTGCTCCTTTCTCGAACTGTCTGTCTGTATCCTCTCCTCTCTCTCTCTCTGATTCTCTCTCTCTCTCTCTCTCTCTCTCCCCCCTCTCTCTCTCCCCCCCTTCTCTCTCTCTCGTATCAGTCCCCGCGGCCGTTTAGATTCGCCCTTCGATGCCTCGGCATGCGGCGCACCGGTTCCTCGCCCTGGACGCCACACATCAGCGGTGCTCGCGGCTCCGCAGCTCCGCTAGCCGTGCGCGCGCTGCCAGCACAACCAGCGCTGTCCTGCGCGCCGCCCCCAAGGCCGCTAACGTCTATGTATCTCCCCCGCGGGGTGCGCGCATATCTGGTGTATCGCGATGTGGGGCAGTTTGGCCTGCTCTGGCCAGCGGCAGTGCGGCGCGGCGCGTCCGAAGTGGTCACATTCCCCGCACGCGGCGCCTGGGATCAGGCATGATCTTTATCGCCTTAACGCCTCGCAGATCTGGAGATGGGCATCGGCTGCTTCCTTTTGTGGGGCCGGTCACGCCGGGTCACGGGTCGCCCGCTCCGAGGACCCTCGAACCGACGGTGACCACCGCGGGGGTCCAGAATCCACACCTGATGACGCCATTGTTCGGCGACCTCTGCCCACTCTATTCGTCTCCCCGTGCGCCTCCTGTCCGCCGGGTCAGCCGCGGCAAAGCCAGCGAAGTGCGGTGCGAAAGGTTGGACCGCGAGGAGACCCCGGTGTCTCGAAATTTGTCTGTCGCGTCTGCGGCTTCAAATATCGTCAATGCGGCATCAAACAATATACACGAGAAAAGGAAGCGCAGCCGCCGGACGCCCGCTGTGCGGTCTGCCAGTGCGGCGGCGTCGCTCCGTCAAATGGGGCGTTTGAGCGATGGTCGGCCTGCTGTTGCATCAGCGTCCAATGTCACTGTCAGGAGATGTCCGGGCTCCTCCGCTCAACTCCCCTCCCCGCCCGTTTCATCACCTACAACGAGAAATGGATCCCAGGTAGGCATGCGACGCACCGCCCGTTACAATTAGGACGACGCGGTGACGAAACGGGTCCGCCGCCGTCAGCGATGCGCCCAACACGATCACGTGCCCGCCGGTGGCGCACCATACTCCTCGAGGGCTGCTCAAGCGTTACACACTAAATTCTTCTGTACAATTTCGTCCAGAATTGCGTACGAATTTACGCATACGCAGCTTACGTACTAATTCGTACTTAAATTATGTACAATTTTGAAGATTTGTTCCCAATTGCGTACAATATTGTACATAACAACGTACGAATTTGTACATAAGCTGCGTATGCACAAATTCGTGCGCACTTCTGCACAAAATTGTACAGAAGCATTTAGCGTGTAGGTGTAAAATAAAAAGTAATTTTAAAAATATAATCAAAATATTTAAAGTGTCGGATGTTTACTTTTTAAATCTGCAAAATAAAAAGTAGGAGTTACTCCAAACTCTTGTAATCTGAGTTTCAGCGTACGACAAAAATCCCTTTTATTGCACACTTATTAAATACGAAACATGTGGGTACCTACCACGTGAAATGTGTCGAGTATTTTAGACAGTCAACTCAATTTACTTTGTAAACGTATGATGTACCAAAACTTTCACTGTAGGCCAGATCTCCAGCAATAGAGTGTCATATGTCGAAGGGACCGGCCACTCTCAACGCCAATATACTTCACTGTTAAAAATATATTGGGAATTCCTGAAGTCCACCGGAAACTTTTTTACCAACTGATCCTTCGTTTTTTCCCAACGCACGACATATTGAGATTCGCTCCTCTGCTGAGAGCAAAATCCTGAAGCGCATTTGATAGAGAACACATGGTCTTCCTCAATAGCAACAATATCATACCTCATAGGTTCTCTGGAAGTTCACAAAGGACTGGCGGAAATAAAATTACCGACAGATCCTTCGTGATTTCCCAGACTTTTTTTTTTAACAGTGTTATCGAAAGCGCATCGTGGCATCCAAGGCGCACGTTGGCGGGGCCGTATAGCATGTGGCAGTCGGGCAAGCTCCGCTCCGGGACTCTGGCCCGACAGGCTCCGGCCGCGATCGCTCGCGGCCTTGACCGCGACGGCCCGGCGGCCCGGCGGCCCGCGGCGGCGGCCGGACGGGGTGGCCCTTGCAGGACGGGTCTCATCCCACACCGCCCGCCGCCTAATGAATGCATTAATTATTCCGGCTGTTTGTCGGACGTGACGCGAATGTGATTACTGTGATCCGGACAAGACGTGCACTCCGTACCTACGCCGCTGACGCCGCCATCCTGGGAAGTGTCGCAACGGCGGCCACCGGTGTGCTCTCTGATGACAGCCGCCGGGGCGTCTGAGTTGCAAGCTCACCGAAGACCTCCCCCGTCGCCCACAGCAACATATCGTGGTGGGCCTCGACTGCGTCAGCTGCCGACCGGCGACCGTGGCCAGATGGCTCCGAAAATACAACGGCGGTTTTTCATCATTTAAAAAAAAAGTTTTTGAAATGCTTTTGGCCCTGATGTATTTGGTAAATGGCGTCACTTGCAATCGTTATCGTTACTATAATGAGCAAGAAATTGATTTAATAGAACCTTTTACTTCTATAAGATGTCTCTTATGTATCGTGTATGTAATCTATATAAAACGCGCGCAAACGAATTTCGTGGTCCGTGCGGAATGGTTAATCTAACAGGTCCTCTTAACTAGATAAATATGGATTTTTATTATTAATTGTAATCAGCAGCTCGTTCTGGTTTGTAGAAAGGACCTTCGATACAATGTCGTCTTGGGAAAGGGCCTCGCGGCCGCCGGGTTGCCGAGCCTCGTGACCCCACCCGGCGGGGCCCGCCCGCCTGCGGTCCGACGACATGGTCTTTTGATTGGCGTAAACTGACATCGGCGGCGCGGGTGCGAGGTCCGCCTAGAATAGACGGAACGTTCGTCCTAAAAGTGACACCCAAATTTTCTTTCTAGAACATGCTGTGCCCCTTCAAGCACACATTATTTTAAGAAAGAACAATATCAATTATTACTTATAGAAAATAGATATAGAAAAAACAAAATAAAACTCCGCGAGAAACGTGGAGAACGCGGCAGGTAAGGTTTGACGCTTAGCAGTGATGAGGTGAGCGCCTGCGAGGGCCAGGGTAGGCCAGCCCGCAGCGCACGCGTGCGTGCACGAAGCTGAATTTGCATACCCATACGGCGTTCCATACGCGGTAGCCACCGGACAGAGGTCGGACACGGTGTCCGCGCACTCCGCGTTGGGAATGCGGCCTGCGATGGCAGCAAACGGCCGAATGGCGCTGCCACCACGCTCCCAGTTCTGTTTCAGACCGGGGGAGGGGAGGACCGATGCCAGGACGCCCTCGCGTTCGCCGAAGTGTCACTCGAAGCCTTCGCTGCTGGGGTCCTGCAGCGGCCCTGTGGGAGCCCGGGGGCAAATACACCTGAGAGGCGCTGCCTGCCACCTCCTACGCCCCGCCTTCCCGACGTCGCTGCATCGGGGAGGACGAGAACAGGTACTGATTTGCGGACGCGGGGGCCGTGGACCGGCCGGGGGCCTCCGGGGCCTCCGGGGCCTCCGGGCGGCGACGGGGTGATGAACTCATACGCATGTTGCCGCCACCGCATTGTGGCTGGCATTTCGGGAGGGGAGGCTAGTGCGACGATGTATATAAGCGGCGCGGTGCCTATCTTCAGCAGTGTGTCATTAGCATTCGCAGCCCCAGCCCGGCAGGACACAGCCAGACCCGCTCAACACAAACATGAACAAGATTGTGGTGAGTGAGAGAGGGAGTGCGGCTGCGCCGGGCGGCGCGCCCGCACGCGCCGAGTGCTGCAGCAGCGGTCATGTGTGCAAAGTGAGAACAAAAAGTGTGTGAAATAGAGATTTGCGAACTGCTCATCTTGGATTAACTCGCCGAATCATCAGCACATCGCCAACCCAGTGTCACAGCTGTTATTGTTCTGCTTCGTCAAATACGACGCATTTGTCGTGTCGGTTGTGCCAAGCGCCAAACCCAGCCCCTCGGATTACTCTCCGCTGGCACCCGCGGTGCTGAATGTGTCATTGTGTGCGCAGATCGCCGCGCTCTGCGCCGTGCTGGCGGCGGCGGCCGCGCAGCAGGCGTCCACGCCGGAGCCCATCGCCATTGTCAAGCTGGCCAGCGACGTCAACCCGGACGGCTCCTTTAGCTACGAGTGAGTGGTCCGCCGCGGTGTCCGGCCGCGCCCGCCGCGCTGACGCCCCAAGAGGACCGCGCAGACCGCACGGCGCATGCGGGATTTACGATACGGCGATCGGAGAGGACAGTTCCTTTTCTGCGAAGGGATTAGCGTTGAGAAACCAGCCTGGCAGACCGAGATGCCCGACTCGCGGACACACTGCAAAAGTGCTATTGCCGATTTGTCAGGGGGGTACCGACTTGGGTAAGCCGGCTGACAGGGTCGGGGTAATCCGGGGTAATTTTTAAGGTCCGGGTCGGCTGACTGACAGGTAATCCGAGAATATGGCAGGTTATCCGGGGTAATCCGATGTAACCCATAGGTAATCTAGGTGAAATGCTCGGGGTAATCCGGCTGACACGATTTGGCCGTCAGTCCCCCCTTGCAATTTGTCCATTGCTGTGCGTCCATAGGTTGGTAACGAAATGGTCCAGAAGCACGCACGATTGTTACTCGCTATGGACAGTCATTCCTCTATAGGTTGGTAACAATATTGTATACCTGGAGAAAAAATTTTGTCACCAGTTCTTGGCCGCTTCGAGTCATCCACGGCCAAATAGAAAAAATTCGATGGCTTTTGCGTGCGACCTCCGCATCGTTTTCGTATTTCTCATACGGCGGGTGTTCTCCTCCAGATACGAGACGGCCAACAGCATCAAGGCGGAGGCGCGCGGCGCCCTCAACAACGCCGGCTCCGAGAACGAGGCCCTGTCCGTGCAGGGCTCCTACTCGTTCGTTGCCGACGACGGTCAGACCTACTCCGTCACGTACGTGGCCGATGAGAACGGCTTCCAGCCCCAGGGTGCCCACCTCCCCACGCCGCCGCCCGTCCCGGAGGCCATCGCGCGCGCCCTGGAGTGGATCGCCGCCCACCCCGAGGAGAAGAACGAGAGAAGATAAACATGTAGCCTTTTAGTCTTGTAAATAAAGTTTGACTGTTAACAAAATTTGAAATATTTTTCTCTATTTTCACCTTTTTTTACTCTTATTCGCCGTTGTTTTTGGTGTGCAGATGTCTTATATGTGCTAACTCGGGCTAAAACGGTTGTGTATAGATTTCATACGACCTATATGACCCTGTGTCCGCTATAGGTCTACCAGGTGATTCAGAAACGCCGCGTTTTTCCTGGGATATGGAACCCGCAACGCTCTAGCTCCGTCTCTTTCTATCTCACGCGTCCGGCCGAGCCATTGGGAGACGGTCATAGTGTGCATATCCAAGAAAAAGTACGGCGTTTCTGAATCAACTGGTATAGTGTGACCAAATATATTTCCGACACCAAAGAAAATCGCATGGTTTGTACTTATCACATCGCATACACAATTTGTATATAAAGACACGGACCGCATACAGTTTATACACAAATTAATTGTATGCAGAACCCTTGAAGTCCACATAAAACTCACATAGTAAATGGAAACGCATAGTCGAAAAAATTACTTGTTTATTCAAATAAGGAAGACGACACACGCGGTAGGAGTAGACGACGTATCCACGTTACAATGTAACATAGAAATTGAGAATAAATGCAATGAAAGAAAAGCCTGCTTTAGTGACCAACACTGAGCATCAATTCTTGTAAGGGAGAGAGAATGCAAATATCTCAATTAATAGATAAAAAAATTCCTTTACCATATTTACCCCCCCCCCCCAAAAAAAAAAATTGTAAGGGTTAAAAACCGCTACACATCTGTCTATAAGCTGCAGAGCTAGGGAATTCCCACAGTTTGCAGGATCAAAGGACTGCGATTAATTAAATTTAAAAATCCGAATCCTAAAGAGTGTAGGAGGCTACTTTGTGCCTTAAAAAAACTGCAGTGAACCCTTATATAATACGGGGTACCGGCAGGGCGTCTAGTTTTGTAAAGTTCGCCTGACAGAGGGTCGCCGCTGTAATTTCACATGAGGTTCATACAGGGCGTGATACTCAGCATCGTACGCGGTGCTCCCTTGTACACGCATAAGGCCGCAGATCGCAGATCCCCCCGACGAACACAGCAATTCCAAGTGTGATGTACATCACACTCTAGCTGTAATAGCCCTATGTAACAGCCCTATGTTAGCTGCACCTGTAGTATTTTTCACTAATCACAGTTAACTGTGATGAACTCATCACACTTAACTGCGATGATGCTCCATCTGTGATGTTCACTGCAGCTAAATGTGATCAGCCCAATACGTTTAGCTGTGATGAAGGTCCAAATGCAGTGGTCATTGCAGCTCCAGGTGCAGTATTTTTGACTGATTACACCTGGTCATCATCACAGATAAACGTATTGAATTCATCACACTTGCGATGACAGTGAACTCCCCGGGCGGACCGACCATCAAGGTTGCCGTTCGGAATTGCCTGTTCACACAGGCGGGCGCTGCGCGGTGCCGGTGCGGTGCCCTGTCAGCGAGAGTGGGTCTGGCCGGGCCGTAGCCGCCGGCCCATAACATTCTCGGCGCGGACGGACGCTCGCTGACGCCCCTTTCCCAACCCGCACCGGGGTCGCCGGGCTAATGAGTAGGGCAGAGGTAATGTCAATGTCGACGTCGTCATAATTCACGCACGACTCACCAAAAGCATTATCACAGCCAGCAGTCGATGACTATCGGCCCGCAATGAGGGCCTGAGTCGTCGCACGATTTCGGGTAATGAAGGGGGCGTGAAGAAGGTAGCTTTGAGAACTTTGCAGTATACAGTGTATTCAAGATTTGGCTGCGCGATTTGATCCAACCTCGCGTCTCGTCTTCGAAAACAGAAAAGTGGGGCCTGTCTTCTGATAGTAACTGAGAAGGATATGTGCTGGGCTTGACCGGTCTACCGCAAATTTCCTAGTCTCCACCAGGACACAGGACTCCGTTTTCCCCATAAGTGCCCACCATTGATCGGCGATGATGGTGTTCGAACTCGCAGTGCATATTCCGCCATGTGCAGGTGTGTCTGCGAGTGTGTGCGTTCTCGGGGCCCAGCTTCCCGAGCTTCTTACTAAAGCGGGCAGTATTCCCCAAATCCGCAGACAATAGATTATTTAAATGGATAGGTCAGGAGGAGATGCGTTTCACGCAAATAACAGCACTGCGAGTTCTAATCCAAGTCAGGTACTGTGTTTATTATTAAGGAGTGGTGCGGTCAGTCGGGTGGTCTAGAAGCGGCGCTGCTGCTGAGGCTGCTGCTGCTGCTCGTCCTCGCCCTTGTAGTACTTGGCGTTGAACTCGATGGAGCGCTGGATGGCCTCGGGGATGGGTGGGGGCACGGGTAGGTGGGCGCCCTGGGGCTGGTAGCCGTTCTCGTCGGCCACGTACTGCAGGGAGTAGGTCTGGCCGTCGTCAGCCACGAAGGAGAAGCCACCCTGGACAGCCACGGCGGGGCCCTCGGGTCCGGCGGCGGAGGGCTGTCCGCGGGCCTCGGCCTTGATGCCGTTGGCGGTTTCGTACCTGGGGGAAGAACAGCCGTCAATATCGCCAGCAGCAAGCCCACCCGCTTTAGGCGGAACTCGTGGGGGCCTGGCACTTACTCGTAGACAAAGCCGCCGTCGGGCTGCACGTCCGAGCTGAGGCGCACGATGGCGATGGGCTCCTGGGACCTCTGCTGCTGAGCGGCGGACAGGGCCACGAGGGCGGACAGGGCGAAGACCTGTGGGCCGAGCGGCGGGGTTATTGTGGGCCGTCCAGGGCTGCTCGGATGAGGCGGGCGGTGGGCTGCGGGCTACGGCCACACACTCACCACACACTTCATGGCTGCGGAGTTGCTGTTGGTATTTAGGACCAGAGGAGAGAAGATGAACTGTGCCGGTCTGCAAAACGGCGCATGGTTTTATACTCTCACCGACACCCATCTCCCACCATGGACTACCGTCGGCGGGCTCCGGCCCGCCCGGGTCCGTTGTGGCCAGGGCACCCCCGAACCCGAATCCACGCCCAGCAACGCCAAAGCTCTGCCGACCTTGCGACCTCTGGCCTCTGTGTAAACTACATAATATGAACCGCCCCGATGTGTCCCCGCCCCTTTCCCCAGCCCCGTCTCCTAGCCCCCTCTCTGGGGACTCGGCTCAGCCAGAACCAGCCCGGTCCGGCCCCCCACCCTCTTGTGGCCGCGCGGCGCAGCGCGGTCTGGCGGGACAGCCTATGCCTTGCCTACGTGAGGAGCTCTGTCGCAGAGCTACTGTGGTGACCCCTGGGATGACCCCCGAGATGACCCTTGGGGAGACACCTGAGGTGATTCCCAGGATGACCCTGGGATGACATCTCTGCGGGGTTCCGTCTTTCAAGCGATACGGCATCATTTTGTATGATGAAAAAGTTCAATTCGGTACGTCCGTAGCTATGGACATCAATAACCACAGACTTCCGTGCAACGCACCGCAACAGTCTTGGAATGCTCGTCTCACCTTGTGCCAAGTTATGAAGCGTGTCCTTTACACGTATACTCGATGGTTATTGGCAGGTTCTCGCCGCATCTTCTCGCACCTTCAGCCGCTCTGGCCGCTCACTTGCCTGCGGTTTCCCCCTGGTGGCAGACGCTTTCCGCCAGTCGAAGGGCAGAGCGTGCTCTAGTTTCCTCGCGTAATTGGAGCTCAACACTTTTCTAGTTTTCTTGTATCTGGTTTCTAGTTTGTAGGCGGATGTGGAAAAAGACGGTGGTTCTCAGGCACAGGCAGTGTTCACCATGCGCCCCACCCGACCAACCCATAACCCTCTCCTTCCGTATACCCATCCTCTTCAGTACCACGAGTGAAAAAGTATTTTAAAACGATAGTTCCCGTGTAAAACGAACTTCTATTAAGTCGTATAAAAGTTTTACAACTTTTTTTTTTATAAAAAAGTTTATGTTTGTATACACATTGATTTTGTATCAGTTTATTAAACCATATACCAGGTGATCCAGAAACGCCGCGTTTTTTCTGCGATATGCAACTCGGCTCTTTCTGTCTCACGCGTCCGGCCGAGCCAGTAGGGGACGGAGATAGTGCGTTGCGGGATTGTATATCCCAGAAAAAGTGCCGCGTTTCTGAATCACCTGGTATGGTTGTGTACATATTGATATGATTATATACCAGGTGTCCCAGCTCAGCCGTGCCAGGGAAAAGGTAGGCAAGCCCGCAAGCAGGGTGTCCAGCCGAGCACTTTGCAGAGTGGCGTGCCACTTTTCCGATAGCCAAAATACAAACAGCAGAGTAGAAAATAGATATCAATATTGCCGTTATTTTCCCATCTTTTAGCTCAAATTGGAAAATGCCGCACGGATTCGAACAGATTTAGATTGACCTAACCTCCAAAGCGCGTCGCCTGCAGCAGGTGACCGGCTCAGAGCTGGACGCCCCTGGCGAAAATATTTGGGTGCAATCGGGTTGCAAAGCTCGGGGTGCAGCGTGGGTGCAGTTTGGGTGAAAGCCGGGTGCAGAGGATGGGTGCATTATGGGTGAAGTCTGGGTACAGACTGGGTGTTATGGCCCACTTTACGGGTGCAGTGTGGGTGCAGTATGCGGGTGCAACGCGGGTGCAGTGCGGGGGTACAGTGGGTGTACAGTGGGTGTACAGTGGGTGCACGAACCGGGTGAACTGTGGGTCCAATGTGGGTGCACGCACAGTGGTTACACTCAGGGACGAAAATCTAGCTGAACGCAGTAGAAACAAAATTAAAAATTTGTTAATATCTAAAGGAGAAGCACAATCGCAAGGAAAAATGAAAAGCAAACAGTTTTTCTAGACACACATAAAACAGCGAAAGCTCAAAGATAACCAAAACACAGCTCTTTGAAGTTAGGATTAGGTTCTGTCTCAGCGCATGTTCATGGTTTAAAATCACCTAGTCCCACACTTTTATAATTTGAACTGATATTTAAAAATATATACGGGAACACACCCAAACTAATCTATGTTTTCCAAGTACACGACGGGGAAATGCGAAAACAGAGGTGCACGGGCTTTTCTTGGCCACTTCGCCTTTCATAAACGAAATTAATGCAAGAATTCCGTTATGCATTCCTTCACTATCATCACAGTTGATACACCACCAGTCACGGATTGCGTTGAAGCAATGCACACAATTATGCCACCGACTTCTACAAAATAACTTAAAAACAGTCGGCGTCATGGTCCCAAAGATAACCTCTAGCTCAGCGAACACGCGAAACGATGTGCGGGTGAAATGTGGGTGCAGCACTCCCGACGGCGGATGCCAATGTAGAGATTTCGGGTACAGGGCGGGTGCAATGGGGGTGCACTTTCCAACCGCGGGTGAAATGTGGGTGCAGTGTCCCCATTATTAGTCACCACCTGGAGCTTGTGGGTGTAGAGCTGGTGCAGAGTGGGTGCTGCCGGTGCGATGCGGGTGCAATGTGGGTGTAGCGGGTGCAGAGGGGGTGAAGACGGGGTGCAATGTGGGTGTCCCCTGAAAGTGCACCCATGTATTTTCGCCAGGGGCCGAGAGTGGACACCTCGCGAGAGGCTAGTGTTGCGGGCTTGCCTACCTTTTCCCTGGCACGGCTGAGCTGGGACACCTGGTATAAACTTTGTGTAAAGGCCTGTATTAAAATATTGATAAAATTTGTATACAGTTTTTTAAAAATTCTTTTGATGTGGGTGGTTTACATACAAAAGAATGTACATACAGTAGTAGTCTCATTTTTTGGAAGGATCGTGCCTGTTCCAGTGTGTGGAAGGTAGACGGCTACATGGGGGGGGGGAGGGGGGAGGAGCTCAAAGGTGCGCCCTTCGCAAAGGTTCGAGGCTGGAACCGTAAAACTGATTACAACTTGATTATGCGAGTCGCCTGTTCGCCATTAACTTGCCTGAACGGGCTATAGAAATAGGACCCGATCCTTTGTTGCAGGATGGCAGGTGCACCAATGAGAGTTTGGAGCTAAGGTTTCACGGAGCCTGTTAGAGCTATTAAGCTTATCAAAGGCTGGCTGACTTCATAAGGATTATTGGGGTTATTATGGCCTGCCTGCAATATCAAAGCAAGCGTTTAGGATCAGACCATTCGGCTCCATTTCAATTTGAAAAAGATGAACACCGAAGCGCGTAAAAGTTCCATTTAGGCAGTCACAGCTTCGTTCACTGTGACGGGATTCCCTTTCCGACTGTCACCTGTCTCACCCGTCCCAGATGACATTGTCCTCCTCCGCCCCGGCTGCCTCGCGCGGCGTGACTGTCTATTTAAAGATAGCGGCCACATCAACCGGTTCCCACACGAGCTCATCAACAACATAAATATGTTATAAGGCAATGTTTGTGGACGACGTGGCGACGGCCACCGAGTGATGCTATATTTACGAGAGACCCCCTCGCCTAGCAGGAAAATTCGGAGTGTTTAAATGTGTGCTGGAATGTTCACGCCATAAGGTGCTAGAAAGACAACTCCCGGCATGTGCGAACTTACAATATGTATTGGGCAATGTGCCAGGCTTTGTTTTATTTCCACGTTTCATTGGAGTCGCCAATATCTGTGTTCCTAACGACCTGTGTTGCGGCCGCGCCAACGAACTGTGTTCCTGAGATTTAACTTTCGACTTCTTCTATAATACGTACAGTCGATGATCGATTTTGGTGCATTTTTGCGCCTACAGCGTGCACCAAAATCGATCGAGGCCGATACAATAGGACGACGTTGGCTCTCCTCGCCACCGTCTCCAAGACTTTGCCTAACAATGCGAGATCCGTTCCGGTTAGCCCGCGTCGCCAAGTCTGCATTAGCCGCGGGATGCGTACAAATGTATACAAATTTTGCTCGTGGTATTTCAGCTATTGCGTTTAAAATTTTAGAAATCTGGCACCGCAGATGAGTTCAGAACACCAAGACGAATAAATCGAGCCCAAACAGTAATCTGACAGTTCGAATGACCTTATGAGTAACGATAAAATACGCGGTACGAAAAGGGCTAAAAATCGTTTGTCAGATTACCGTTTTGGCTCATTTTATTCGTCTCGTCCTTCTGAACACATTCGCGGAGTTCGATTTCAAAAAAAGGGAACGAAAACGGTCTTAGAACTCTGGGTTTGTCGCTAATTATGCGGCGTGTCGATCACGGCCAGCGGCCGGTCCGAGCTCTATTGTCCCCCCAGCTCGCCTCCGGCTCGGGTCCGGGGACCAGCCGGGGGACCGTCCATAATATGCACCAAAAGCGATGCACCAAAATCGATGTTTTACTGTATTTCCGTATCAATTGTGCGTAGGGTACTGCGAATGAAATGTTGCGCCCGGAATAGGTTTGATCACAGTTTACTTGCAGGAGTATATACAAAACAGGTGTGGGCATAAGTAAGTCAGTCTTTTAGTTTTTCCTCTGCTCGTCCTCCTCGGGGTGAGCGGCGTTGTACTGAATGGCCTTGAGGATGTCTTCGGGGATAGGAGGAGGCGTGGGCAGGTGGGCGCCCTGGGGCTGGAATCCGTTCTCGTCGGCGACCCAGGTGATGCTGTAGGTCTGTCCGTCGTCGGCGACGAAGGAGAAGGAGCCCTGCTGGACGAGGGCCTCGTTCTCGGAGCCGGCGTTGTTCAGGATGCCGCGGGCGTCCGCCTTGATGCCATTCTCCGTCTCGTACCTGAGCAGGGGGCGGGGGAGAGTTACAACGGAGACCCACACGCACGGGCGAGGGCCCAGCACCGGCAGCTGCACCAGTACTCACTCGTAGGTGAAGGAGCCGTCGGGGTTCACGTCGTTGGCCAGCTTGAGGATGGCGATGGGTTTGGCGGTGGGCTCTTGTGGCCGGGGAGCGGCTCCGACCAGGGCGGCCACGGCCAGGACGGCGACGACGGAAACCTGGCCAACAATGGAAAACCTCACTCCATTACTATCTTACGGCAAACCCACCCCTATCGTATATCTACATCGCGGAGTAAAATATTTTAAATAAGACACATCGAAGAGAAATTAGAAAGGTAGCTGTTCGGGAGGAAGCCCCCGGGATACCGCCGAAGTGCCCGGAGTGGCAGGCGCCCGCACTCACCAGGGTGTTCATTGTGTGGAGGTTGACGGTGATATGGCACGCCCTGTCCACCGCCCCCTTGTGTTTATATACGCGTGCACCCTCCTCGCCGGCGGCCCCCTCCACCTGCCGACGCTGTCGGAAATTTCGGGGGCCGCACGCCTGCTCCCCCACCCGGACCCCGCCCGGGCCCCACCCAGGCCCCACCCGGGCCCCACCCGGGCCATCCTCCTGCCTTGTCCTGCCCCACCCATCCGATGCGCCCGCCGCCGGCCTGCCGCCGCCTGCCGCCGGCCCGGCACAGGTTGGGCCGGGGTCAGCGGGTCCCATCGGGCCCCGTCCCCGCTGCAACGCAATCCCAACAGGTGACGCTCACGGTCCAGAGAGAGCAGAGGCCGAGGCGGGCGGGGCGGCCGGGCCGGGGCGGACCCACCTGATGCATCAGACGTGACAGCGCCTGCTACAGGGCCGCCCCACTGTCGCTACCGTGGCAGCCGGCCCGAGGCCGGTGCAGCGCGTACGTGAGTGAAGTCATGCAGGGCCGGGAAGCACGGCGGCACAGCCGGGGCACAGCAGGGCACAGCCTGGCAGTGTCACAGCAGGAGCAGAGCGCGTCCCGGACGGACGAGTTGCCGAGCTGCTTCCAGTGTAAACTCCAGTCAGCTATGTTACACCCTCAAAACTGAATACTTGAATTTTAAGAAAAGACGTTAAATGAGGTTGCTTGGAGAAGTTGGTTGAATCAAGCAGCGAAGGCGCTCAATCAAGAATTGTTGTCAAGCAGAATCTTGAAAATGCTTGACACCAAAAAGCTAATTAAATACGGATGCTTTGCAAGCATCACAGTCGCCGCGTCGCAACACTGCTGCGGTCGTTGATATTCGCGCAAGTTGTGCGGGTAGTCTACTCGACAGACTCTACACAGCTACAGCGGAAAACCTATCCGCTCAAATTGTCGTATTCTAAATGTGCGAATAGCGAATTCGATCCAATCCGCAAACTTGTGCGAATTCACTCATTTTCAGACATTGTGAGAGAAGCACAAAATGTAGTCGCGGGAACCAAAATTTTGTCAAATTTAGTTGGGGCAACTAATTTTTTAATTGCGTTAGAACAATTTTCTTTCGCGTGAAAAGCAGTTTGTGAGAGAGGAGAACGTACAGCAGGCATAAATAATTTTAAAATGCTTAAAAAATTTATTAATTATGCAAATTTACAAGATTCTATCCTCTATCGCCTTTCCCAAACGGCCGTTTTCGAGCAATTGAGGCTCATCTGGTTCATAATTATAGAATCCCTCAGTCGCACTTAATTTTTCAAAATATAGCACACAAATTTTTACAAAAACATAGTTGCTATAGCCTTGTCAAATATTGTTTTCTAAGCGCAGTATGTCTGGACCGACCCCTAGCAATGGTTTCGTCATCGGTTTCGTGCCTCGTAAAACACGAAACCGTATACCAGGGAGGGGGTGGTTTTTTCTCACCGTAAAAAGATTCCCCCAGTGTTTTTCCCAAATGACGGCCACTTTGGAGCAGCTGAAACCGTGTGTCACCTTAGGTGACGTCTATTTTAAATTTGTTCGTACTTCTCCGTCCGTAAGCCGCCATCGGTCTGGCGCCTGCAAATGCGAAGGTAGGCCAGCCTACATGACATGCGTGCTCGTTCTGGTCGTTTGTTGCATACCCAGAAGGCGCTGGAAAGGGGGGGGGTGCACAAATTAGATTTCTGGCCAGGTTTGCTCAGTGGATGTAGTCTTGGGTTGTTAGTGTTATTTTTTGGCCATAGAGCTTCAGTGACAGTAAATGTTTGGGAAAATATCAAAAAGGATTCTCGGTTTTACAGCTTTTTATTTCAAAATAAAGTGATATGTGTTTCTTTGAACCGCTGGTTCCAAAGTCTTCAGGTACAGTGGATATTCGCCCTGACGGGGGCGTTGGTATACATTTAAATAACTTTAGTCACGAGTCGCTGCTTACTGCCTCCGGGCGTTCTGCTCGTCCTCCTCGGGGTGGGCGGCGTTGTACTCAAGGGACTTGAGGATCTCCTCTGGGATGGGAGGGGGGACGGGGATGTGAGCGCCCTGGGGCTGGAAGCCGTTCTCGTCGGCGACCCAGGTGATGCTGTAGGTCTGTCCGTCGTCGGCGACGAAGGAGAAGGAGCCCTGCTGGACGAGGGCCTCGTTCTCGGTGCCGGCGTTGTTCAGGGCGCCGCGGGCGTCCGCCTTGATGCCGTTCTCAGTCTCGTACCTGCGGCGACAGAAACGGGATCAGTGGTGGACACGGGGACGACCCTCAGGATGGAGACGGTCTTGGCGCCGGCATTTGGTAACGGCCACAAACGACACGTGTTTCGACAACGCATTTTTTTAGAAGTCCTGCTACCGTTTTCGGAGTGGAACTGCCACCGGAGCGGCGGGAACGGTGCGGCGGAGCCCGGCTCCCCCCGCGGCTCCCGCGGCCAGCGCGGCCTGTGGCGGAGCCGGCGCGGCCGGCGGGGCAGGCGGGGCCCGATTCCGCCGCACCGCCATCTTTTACTCCCATGACAGAGTGCAAATCTGGTTATGGATAGCCAATTACAGCGCGAGCGCGCCGCACCTGCCGGCACCGCAAGGTTAATGCGCCACTCACTCCCACTGGAAGGATCCGTCGGGCTGCACGTCGTTGGAGAGCTTGATGATGGCAATGGGCTTGGGGGTGGGCTGCTGCTGCAGCTGGGGGCGGGCGCAGGCCGCGGCGGCGAGGGCCAGGACGATCAACTGCAATGCGAGCACGCGCCGGTTAGGATCGCTCAGCACTCCACGGCGCTCTTATGACCGGAGGGGTCCACAACTTGAGACAATCAACACTTTATGGGATGATCGCGCAAAATCACGGGCCAAAACGCAGGCAAAACCGGAGTAACGCGGTAACCGCGTTTTTGTGCGGTTTTGAGCCTTGTCGCCTGTCACATGCTCCTTTTTCCTCAACATATTGAACGTCACAATCAACACAATCGCCGCAATCAGTGTCATATTTTTGGAGATGTTGCGGACCTCTCGCTCATGACCTGCGCTAACTGCCGCGAGGGACACCCGCAGGCCACCATAGACCACTGTGGGCCGTCATAGGCTTCCATTGGCATCCATGGGCCGTCCTTTGCGCAATGTTCCGGCTGTTTATTACGCGTTACACAATGTCACATGGCGACGCGGCGGCGACTCGGCGGCGGGGAGCTGCGGACAGCCTCAGCTTCACACCGCGCCATGAGAAATCTACACTCGAGTCCTCGCGGCACGGCTTCGAGATATCCTTCAGGGCGGCGACAGGTGATGCTCGGCGTGTAATCCACAGGAGATGACCACTCGGCACTTCACTTTCACACACACACACCGCACACTCACCGCGATCTTCATCTTGGTAGGTTTGGTTTTAACAGTTCGCGGGGACGCGTTTCGCTTCGAGTCGGGATGGCCGAGCACTGATATCCGACTCGGGCCGAGCCGCCGTTTATATAGATGCCGAAAATTTTGGTCGCGGCGGCGTCCCCTTCCCTCGCGGCTCTACGACAGCGACGTTCGACCCCGCCGCTCCCCACCCCGGGCGAGCCAAAGCCAACAACAGTCAGTGACAGCCAGGACCGCACAGGTTAGCGCAGCCCGCAACGGCCCCACCCCGCGGCGGCACGTGCACGCACACGCACGCACACGCGCCGCCGCGCTGCTGTCCGGGTTGGCTGCCCGCGGTCGCCAGGTGGGGTGAGACACCGCGGGTAGCCGGGACCGCGGGGTCACGGGTCAGCCGCTACCTCGGCTGAGCTGGGCACGGCTGCGGCGGCGGCGGCGAGGCGGCGGCACGGCGCGGCCCGGACGGACACACGCGGGCTTTAGCGTGCCGGTGGTACCGGTGCTCCTTCTCCTTCCCTCCCGCTGCCGGCCGGTGCCGTGCGGCTGTGTGACAGAGACAGCATCGGCGGGCCGTGTGTGTGTGTGTGTGTGTGTGTGTGTGTGTCGTGCTGAGGACGCGGCTGCGCCAAGCGACCTTGCCGCTGATGGCGAAGTGTTTGGGACGCGCTTCTGCCGTCATCAAGCCCGCCTGGCCCGGTCCGACCGCCGCCGTTGCTGCCGCTGCTTGTGGGAGGGGGGGGGGGGGGCTCATTGGCTGCACACTCTGAGCGCTGCTGCGCCGCCGTGTTGCACAGCCCACAAAGTAGATTGATGAAGACGTTTGAGGACGACTCTGCATGAGCCAGCGTGCGCACGCACACGACACGCACACACACAGACACACCTCACCTTGGTGCACCTGGTCGCAGATTCAATTAGTCGTTTTGGTGTTGGTATGCCTGCCATGCTACGGCCAGCGCGCTTCTGTTCCCCGCCGCACCGCTTGGGGTCGTGCCGTCGTCGTTCGTGAATGTGTCCGAATCAAGGGAAGAACGAGGGAAATAAATTATGTGCGTCCGTCAGTCGGGGACGCTTTCCATCGTCGGTCTCCATTCCCCGGTCCGCTCGGCGCACACGGACACCATCCAAAGCGAATATCCGTGTACGGGCCGGTGGGGCCGCGCCGAGCCGCCTCTTGTCGAATCGTCCTCGCGGCGAATCTTGATTCGACAACAGCACGCGTGTTTGCGTTTCCGCACGGCCGGTGACGCCGCAGCGTGTCCGTGCCACGTGGTCGTCACGTGGCTGTCACGCGGTCGTCACGCAGTCGTCACGTTCTTGACACATGGTCGTCGCGCGCTTGCCACGTGGTCGTCACGCGACGTCGGTGGACCGCAAAGTGAGGCAGCCCTCAGTAGTACAGCCAGATGTTCATGACGATTGCTTCCAGGAAAGTAGAGAATAATTCCAAGTGTGATAGTGTCGGAATGGCTTAAACCTAGCCGGTGGTCTTCATTCCTGGCCATTGTCTAATAGAAATTTACAACGAGGCTCGAGAAAGGAAGTCGAAGAACAAGGTTACTTCCATGTCGGAAACGAGGAGCATGAGAAACAGAAATCACATGGCAATGAGTACACATGGCGCGGGTCACCGAACGGTACTACAACTTCTACTCGTTTTCCGCTATGCAAGTATTTTTGTTCTTCCACTTTCGTTCCCGCGGCCTCGCCGGAAATGCCTACAGAAGGTGTGGGGCTGAAGGGGGTGGACCTATAGGCGCCACCCCTCGCTGGCGCTTACGGCCCGCTGCTGTTCCCATTGGCCTTGACACTGACCCTGTCCGCGGGCTGGCCGGCACTGGCCGCCCCGGTGGCCGGCCGCGCGGCAGCAGCGGCAGCCGGCAGGATAAAAAGTAGTTCGCCGTCCTGATCCTGACCCGCCTCAATGCGTTCCGCCGCCGTGTTGCCAAACAGGGCTCGCCGGCAGCTAGTCGGCCCAGGGCGGACGCGTCTCGCGTCCGCCATCCCGTCCCATCCCGCCCCGCCCCGGCCCGACCGGCCAGCTCCGTCTGCCCCGGTTATTTCGGCACTGCTCGAAGACTTTAACAGAAACGGCTGCAGACAAGTGCCAAGTGTGTTTTTGAGCGCCCGAGACGGGTCCCCGGCAGCCGCCTGGCTTCGACGACAGGTCCTGCCTCGCGGCCTCACGGCGGTCACCGCGCACGGGACGGCCGCTGCTGTGCCGCTGCTGTGGGGACGCGCGGCTCAATAGGTAACTCTGCCCGTCTCCGACGCCGTCTTCATCTGCCTGACGCCCAAGGCTGCCGCGCCGCGGCGGCGCGGAGACAACGAAAGAGTCATCCCGTTCCCTGCCGGCGGCCGCCGGTGTACCGCGGGCAGCCGGCAGGGCCGGGGAGCGATGCCAGCGGAGCCGCCGGAGCCAGCAGCGCCGCCACGCCGGTGCCAACACGAGCTCAGAGCATAGGTTCTGTGCCTCGGCTCCTCATGAGCTGCGCGCGGAATTAAAGTTCAAGGCACCCAGGACGACGGACGACGACACTGGCGGGGGGCGCCAAGACCTTGCACCAAATGGAGGCAAACATCAAAATGAGTTCCGCGTGGGTGAGTTGCGGTAGGCAGGCTGGGACAAGCGCACGTTGTGCGGACTAAATATCACCAGGTTTTTGAGTTATTGCTCCCTCGCTTCCTCCTTCGAGAAGGTCTGGAGTCTGATGGATGCAAGCAGGGATTGAGGAGTGAGCTACTCCGGGGAGGGGGGAGGCCTGCAGTGGGAATGCCGGTGACAACAGAGACGAGTCATGCCCACGCCGGAGGGGAGGGAGGCCGTGGTGTTCAGGGTGAGTCAGAAGCCCGCTCCCGAGCTGGCCCCCCGCGACGCACTAGCCCCGTCTCTTTCTGACTTGTGCGTCTGGCATAGACAAAGACAGGGCCAGTGCTCTGCGGGATTGCCTACTTCGGGGAGCGCACGGCGTTCCTGACTCACCTGTTATGCGTGGCGCATGCAGGGGATCGCGTCGCGCCGGCGAGCTGCGAGCGGGCCGGCGGGACGGGACGGGGCCGTGACTCGGACGTCTAGCGTTCAACACGTTGTCGCAACACCAGCGGCCGGGCCCGCCGGGTCCGCCGGGCCGGGCGACCGGAGATGCCCGCGGTAGTTCGGAGGCTCGCCGCCAGAGCGCGGCACGGGCCGGCACCGTAGCACTTACACTTGGCGGGCAGGAGGACCAGTCACCTTTCTGCAGACGACGCGACGTCACAGCGAGGAAAGTGACGATGTGCGTCACGTAGCGGATAGTTTTCTGCATTCCTTGGTCTTGATTCCTACCAATGCTCTTGGGCATGATGCCCACGATGAGGCACCCGGAGCATAGGCAATCCCGACTTCTCGTGCGCACGCGTGGTTTGCGGGCCTGCCTACCCTGTCCGCTCGCAGGCGCCCTCGCATACAAGTTCATTAGTCCTTGAATGCATGTAGTTTTCCGTCGCCACGTTTTAGCCGCACCAAAATAATCGACGCGTTCTGGAGGGGGTGTTCCTTGTAAGCGGCCATCGGATCGGGCATGAATGGGTGCCGTGGTCGCGGTGAATGGCCGCCGGGACCGGGCGAGCATTCTGTGCCAGGGTCCGGCCGGGACCCGGAGAACCCCGCGGAGCCCGCGGAGCCCGAGGACCCGACCCCGCCGATGCTGACGCCTCGTTGTGCAAGGCGATGCAGGCCGCTTTTCCTTGTCTTTTATCCCCCCCCGTGTGATTGTAATCTGCTGACGGCCCGGGCCGGACGGGCGGTCGGGCGGGTGGGTGGAGCGTGTCGCAACGCCGCGAATATTCTCCACTCGGGGAGGGGAGCATAATGCTCCGCGGAAGATGTATGGAACTGCTCCCTCGGGCTGCTGCGCGGGCCAGAGAGCTCGGGCCGCTCGGAAACCCGGGTGACTAATGGGCCCTGCCCACGTCCAGATCAGACAATCGAGTGTACTTGGCTTTTTACTCTCTCTCCCTTTTATTGTTCCAGATTGTTGCATATTTTTGCCCCCTTGGGTTTGACGGTGGAATTGAATGGAGCCGCATATGTGTCTGCATTGTCTTGTTTGTTGGCATTACCCGTCAATTTGCATTCCCCGTACGAGTGCCCCCGTGGGACGCGGTGGCGCACTCAGTTAGGCCGGAACGAGCCGCTCCAGTCCAGTGTACTGCATATTTGGCGCGCACCGTCGCAGTGTGTGTAGGGGACGAAGAAGGGTATGAAGGTGCAAAAAACGTCGGGAGAGATCTTTCATCATTTTGTTGTTTTTTTTTAGACGGGATGTATTTACAGAGGAGGCGGAGGGGCGGCAGTCGGGACCGCGCCCGGGAGCTGCCAGGGTGGGTTGCTGGTGGCGGCCGGGGCAGCCGGGGCAGCCTCCCGGCCGCGGCCTCGGCGGGGTGCTGCGCGCCGGCCGCGGACGGCGCGGACACCCCCTGTCCCCGCCGAGGGCGGGGTCAGAGGTTCGGCGGCGTCCGGGCGGCGGCGGCGGCGGCGGCGGCGTCTAGCGGTAGAGCTTGGGCTGGTACTGGCCGCCGTCGTTAGGGTCGGGTCGCTGCTCGGCCTCCGCGATGGCCCTGGCCAGCTCCTCGGGGATGGGCACGGGCGTGGGCAGGTGGGCGCCCTGCGCGTTGAAGCCGTTGTTGTCGGCGGTGTACTGCACCGCGTACTGCACGCTGTCGGGTCCGGTGTACGCGAACCGACCCTGGACGGAGTTGCCCTCGTCCTGGGTGCCCACGTTGGTGAGCTGGCCCTGCTCCTCGGCCACGATTCCGTTACCCGTCTCGTAGCTGCAAAACAGAGCAAAACAGGCACAGGAATGAGTACAGCGAGCTTCAGGGGCCTCCTCAGACCGCCCGCGCGAGGTGCTGTTCCTGGCCGCTCTGCTCCGCATGCGGGAGGCTGGCCGCTTCGTCTCGGCTGATTCGGCCCAGCGCCGTGGTTGCGGCACGGCAGCGCCGCCCAAAGGGCGGTGGCCGATGGCCGAACTTCCGAAAGGCGGCGGCCGACGCGTAATTAGAGAATGGAGTGGCGCAACCGGAAACGGGGGCGCCGCGTCACATTTGACGGATGACGGGGAGAGAGCATCCGCGTCCGGCAGGCCGGGCCTCGCCGTCGCGGCCCCTTCCCGACGCTCGCCGATTTAAATCCACCTTGTCATTTTTATTGCATATCGTTTGGTCTGCTTGTCGGCCTGGGTAACCGTATAAATATCACGCAAAATATTTGTTTGCCTTGGTGGGTACATGCTCAGTTTTTGAACTTTTGTTCTGTTCTCCCTTTTTTTTGTGTGTGTGCATCCTGTCTCTCACACTCACCTGAACTGGTATGTGCCGTCGGGCTTGGCGTCGTTCACCAGCCTGATGATGGGGATGGGAGTGGTGTACTGCTGCTGCTGGGGCGCCGCCACGGCCACCGCCGCCACCGCCGCCAACGCTGCCAACTGCAAACATCACGAACCGCCGCATTCATAGGGTGGCAAGGCGAATGGTCAGGGCGCAGCAGAGCAAAGCGGCCACGGGTGCACCCAGAAAAACGTATTCTTGGTCAACCCCTATGCCAAATTTTACTTGGATCATGCCAATTTTTACTTGGACCAATACCCGATGATATTGAATCAAGACAACAGTTTTGGTTCAAGTCTTCTTATATATTGAACGAAGAAAATTTGGCCCTTGGATGAAGAAAAAATAGGCATTGGAGCCACGTAAGGCTAAATTAGGCTTGATCCAAGTAAATAATCTTGGTTCAAGCCAAAATTCTGCTTCAACCGAGAAGTCATTTTTGTGGGTGTGGGTGGACGTCATGCAACGAAACCAAACCGACGGTGCGGGCGAGGTTAGGAAAAGCGGCAATGAGACGGCCGGAGGGAGATAGCGAGGGGCGCGGCACGGCGCGGCACGTGCGGCACGTAGCATGTACCGACCGCGCGGTTCCCACGCTACTGAACTGGCCTCCGACTCCCGGGGGAGGGGGTAAGGCCGGGGGGGGGGGGGCGCGGTGCCCCCGCCGCCCCGCCGCCCGGCCGCCGCCGGCAGCGGCCCGAGGGAAATTACCAGCGCCAACTCAGCTGGCTACTCGGCTGTGCGTATCGCGTCAGGCATGTGAGCACGTCGTTGTAAAACGGCACCGCGCGTGGACCGGACCGGACCGGGGCGGACCGCTGCTGGACGCGCGCCACGAGCCAGACGCCAGGAGCCGGGCCGGGCGTGCCGGGCAGCCGGCCATTCATGAGGCCGCAGCCTGCCGCAGCCTGCCGCGTACGCGGGGCGGAGGCGGCCGGGCGGCCGGCCGTGCTGACCGGCCCCGGGCCGAGTCTGCAACCGGGTCAAGAGCGTGTTGTTGCTGCTGCTGAGGCTTCTGCTGCTGCCTATGCTTCCGATGATGAGCTACGAGCGGCGAACGTGACGTGCAGGAGAAAAAGAAGGAGGAGAAGATGGACGTGAACGACACAAAGTTCAAGGGCGTGACAAGAAAAAGGGAAGGGAAGGTCAGGTAAGGTGGCGCTGATGACGGCAGGATGGTCATCGGACTGGTCTACTGGCCACCGCCGCCCCGCCGCCCGGACGCCACCCACACCGCGCGGCCTTGGCGAGCGGCGGCGGGCTCGCCGCCACCCACTGGGGGACTCTCCCGACCCGAGACGTCCCCGGCCGGCCCAGCGAGCAGCCGGTCCCATCTCGCCTCCCGGCCGCGTCAGAAGTGTCAGGGGACACTCTTTATAAATTGCGTGCCGCGAGGTTTCGAGTCCTTCGAAGCCCAGCTGCGGCTCGAACGCGTCCCTCAGCACCGTGGGCGTTGTTGCGGTGTGGCGTCACGGCCGGACCTACCTCACGTCAAAATAAATAACTTACGCGACGGTCCCCGATGTTTGCTCGGCCATAATCGTACAAACACACGCGCGCACGTTCCAAACCCAACGACAAGCAACGAGTCACTCACGGCGAGACAATTATTCACGAGCCCGTCCCATTAGAACCATCTATGCATACACACGCTCGCCACTACTACCTTTATTTTTTGTCCCGTCCGCTCCCAAAAGAATGTAGTCCGGCCTGCTATATACATGTCGTGACAGGGTTATCTGGAGCCGCCAAGGCTTCGCTAGGGTGCGGCCGCGCAAAACGGAGCCGAGAGCAGCTCAACATTTCGAGTTTCCGGGATCATCATTCACGAAGCGGCATTTATTCGCTCGTTTTCCACGTTCGAAAAACGAAAAGAAATGTCGACAGCGGGTCCGCGGGACGGTGGCGGCTGGTCGGTGCGCGCGGTGAGGAGCGAGAAACGAGGAA
This sequence comes from Megalurothrips usitatus, assembly GCA_026979955.1. Taxonomy (NCBI): domain Eukaryota; kingdom Metazoa; phylum Arthropoda; class Insecta; order Thysanoptera; family Thripidae; genus Megalurothrips; species Megalurothrips usitatus. Next base: position 47,192 of record CM049594.1, read on the forward strand.
GTGTATGCCCTTCTTGTGACGGCAGAGGTCATACCGAGAAGGACGCCAATGTAACGGAGGTGTTCGGCGCGGCGGCGTCGGAAGCGCCGCGGCAGCTGACCACGAGGCCCTCGCGGGTGCGCGGCGCGCGCCACAGCAGCCTCCCGCTGTAGCATGGCGCCGGTAAAGCTCGCGATAGGTCGTTGCAGGGGCAGGCGCCGGCGATGCGACGCCAGCAGCGCCGCCGCTGTGTGCGCTGCCATTTCAAAAGCCCGTGCACTTGATAAGCTGAGCGCGGCCGCTGGTGGCGGCGCCCGGCGGCGCCCGGCCTGGACTTATGAGGCAACGCCCCTCGGGGAGGAGCAGAGCGCGCGGCGCGGCGGGGAGGGGGCGCGCGGCCGCGCGGCCAAAAGGTCGAAGTTGAGCTCGTCGGGGCAAAGAAAAGCTAGTAATTGATATAGCACTGCTAATCCGGCCTCCGTGGTTCTGTTTCGATCGGCCGCGATGCGATGCGATGCGGTGCCATGCTATGCTATCGACCGCCTCCCCCTCCATCTCCCTTCACCGTGCTATCGACGGACGCCGAATGGGAATCCCCTATTGGCGGCGGGGATCGATGCGGCAACTGGTTCAGCATCACGTGTGCAGCCGGCCGCGCTGATGGGACGCGCGTTCCAAGTTTCAACACCAACTGCCTCTCTCCCTCTCTCCCCGTTTTCACTTTCACGCACAATAATTCGCTTCTCTCGATTGTGTGCAGAATTTCGTTACGTGACAAGGTTAACGTCGTTCCAGCGTCGGGTTACGCTAGGCGGTGCGGGGCGGTGCGGTGTGTCATCGCATTGTGACAGCCCTCACTCACGTCTCGTGCGTTCAAGTCTCTCTCTCTCTCTCTCCCCTCCCCCCTCTGTCTCTCTCTCCCCTCCCCCCCTCCCCCCTCTCCCCCCCCTCTCTCTCTTTCTCTCTCTCCCACTCACTGTGTCACCTGATTTGATGCGTCTGTCGCGACACGCACTGGAAAAGTAGAGGGGGGAGAGCGACTGTCACGATTTGCTGAGTCAAAGGAACAAGGGGGACAGGCACCGAAAAAAAAGGCAGAGGGGAACATAATGGTTTGTTACGTATGTCCCAAGTGGGCTAGTAAAGCCGGCACGAGACGGTGCGACCGTTAAAGAAGCTGCAATGATGGTTACCGTTAAAGCTGAGCACATTTCATTTTCCAGCGCGTTTTGCGATGAATACAGAATTGAGAGTACACAGCGGCAGACACGATGTCGATTGCGCTCAACAGCCACATTGCCCCCGCACAACATGAAAGCTCACACGCATAAACATCCGCAGCAACGCAAGCACTGATAGTTAACACAGCCATAGCATCCACTGAATTAGAGCCCTTCTTAAAGCCAACCTAACCGTGATTGACAAAACAAAGGCTGATAATACATAAATAGGGTTTTCTATGATCGCAACGGCCAGACCCTGATGGGGTTAAACACGACCACACACCCCCCTCCCCCCCTCCACCCCTCAACACACACGCGCGCACACACACACACACACATCAGGTCCCCACATGCACTCGGTCGCTTCGCGACGCACCCGCTCCGCACCGGGTCGCCGCCGCCTCTCGCCGTCCCATTGGCACCTCCGCACTAAACACTCTCACCGCATGCCGCCGGGGTATAATCCAGTTAGGGCCGCGCGCTGCACTGTCACACTCACCATCATGGTTTGTCTCATCGCGAGTAAGTCACTGACCACCACCTCGACACAATAGGTAACGAACAGTACTCGGCCTGGCGGCCATGCGCTCGCTTATATATCGGGCCCGGCCGGACTAATTTGGAGCCAGGTGGCGGGGCGGAGGCGCGCCGCACTCCCGCCAGCCCAAGTAGTGCGGCCAGGCGGCCAGGCGCCCAGCCCCCACCACTCGGGCTCCGCGGGCTCGCCACCCCCCAGACCCGCGGAGCCAGCGGGGCCTGCGGAGCGGAGCGGCCGGAGCAGCGCGCGGCGCAGCGCGGCGGCGGCGGGAACAGGACCAGGAGAAGGCGGCCCTGCCGCGTCTCTCTCGCACTCACCGCCCTTCCCCCCCCCCCCCCCCCCCCCGGCAGCAGACGTCTCTCTCTCTCTCTCTGTCCGCCTCGCCGCCGCCGCCGCCGCCGCTGCACCCCACTGACCCCACCCATTCCGACAAGCGGCAGCCGCCGGAGGGGGTAGGGTGTCGTGTCGGTGGAGGCGGCGGCGGTGGTGGCGGCGGTGGCGGCCGTGGCGGCAGCGGCGGCGGGCGGCCAACGAGAACAAGCGACAGGATAGGCTTGCTTATCGAACACAGCCTTACATCGCCATCTCGCCGGACAGAGGCCCCATTGCACAGCGGATCACACCTTCACCCGCCGACTCATTTCGAGGTGCAAACGGCACGGCCCCGCCTTTCAGTTGAAATGTTCTCTTTGGACGCTGTCCAGCTTTTTGCCCTTTTCTCACGAGCCCGCCCGTCCCCTCTCAGTTTTGCTTTGCTCCTTTCGCCGCCAGCAGTGTTTAAAATGCTGATTGGCAATGTAGGAAGTATAATTAACACGTCCACTCCAAAATCGGCGCGGACGGTGTTCCTCCTCCTTTTTTCAGGCCGCTGGTTTGTGTGGGTGATCGGCGTTCTGCCGGGGATGACGGCGGCGACGGACGAAAAGCATGATCTAGCCTTCGGCACGTGAGTTATGGTGCCCACCCGTTGCCTTTACGAACAGCGGGGGTTTTATTTACTCCTTTGCGTGGCCATCGGCCGTACTGCCGGAGAAGACTACAAAGGTATGAAGTAAGAATAAGGTTTTTCAAAAAAGGCAACAAATGAGAAAGGCAAGAAACTGCACGTCCCCTCCAAACAATTGTAGCTTTCGGATGAAAAGAAAAACTCAATTTCCCACATTTTACAGCTCCCTGGCGCTCTACATTTCTTTTCTCGATGTTTGGGCCTCTCCGGAGATCACTAAAGAGCTGTCAGGAGAAGTGAGGCAAGTGTAACTCCTCGATTTCAGCATATGGGATTAAGAAGATCTATAGCAAAGGTGGACTTTGCTTTAAAGAATATTATGGATAAAATACGTATTCTATATGTGTATAAATCTGATCAAAATTGGTCTCATATGTCGAAAAAATTAGTTTTTTCTGCCAATTTTGGATCTGTGAGTTGGTATTCCGACAAGACCTAAAGCGCCGCGGAGCGTTTTCACGTCTACTCATTGTTTATGAGACCGTATTCTGATAGTCAAAAAAATTCAAAGCACTCCTCCCCTATCCCCCTAGAAACCTCCCAGCATGCCTTTTCGTATTCGAAGACATCTTCAAAATAATCGGGGAATGACCCTCGTGACATCCTTTGCGTGAGACGCAAATGACCTCAGCTCGCACGCATCCCGGGGCGGGGTAAACCGGGTAGGCGCCTGATCGGTGAGGCAAGAGAACCACCCCCGGCCGACGGCATCGCTTCCAGCCCGCCGTCTCATTGCCCCCGACACCCGATACGTAACGGATGAGGATGAGAGAATAGAAATGATGTCAGGTCGGGCCGGCGCCGCTGCCGACGCTGCCCCGCCGGCGTGTACCGCGAGCACCGGCCGTGTTACATGATCGCCCATCAGAGGCCGTCGGGAGAACGGATCGGAACGTCACGTCAACCTCGCCCTGACGTTTTTCCAGCGGGGAGGCGACCAGCGGCGGCAGCAGCGGCAGCGCCGGGGCGGAGCTGATGGAGCACACAGTGGTGTGGGCCGTGTCGTCTAATGTAACCGGCGCACGCCATGCAGGGCTGTAGGCCATGCAGGAGGAGGGGGCGCACAGACACGGGGCGGGCTATTATTACTCAAAAAAATTCGGAACAAGGTCAGAAAAAGTACCGAACTAATCAGTAATTGTACTATAAACGAATCAAGTACAATTTATTATAAATATGTAACGTAAAGCAAAAAACTGCTGCGGTGCTGGCGAGGAACGCGTCGCTGTCATATTGCCTCATGCCGCGTTTGTCGGGCGGGGTGCGGCGCGGCCGCCGCGGCCGTCGCGGCCCGCCACACAGCAGGTGCTGTGGCAGGTGCTGGACACCCACTCGCGGGATGCGCGGGACGCTGATAGGGCGACGGGAATGCATTGTGCTCAAGGCGCGGAAATGAAGTGCTGCGTGGCAGGCGAAGGTGGCGGGGCCGACAGCGGTGAGCTGCCGGCACGCGCCGCGCGGCCGCGGCCCGGCTACGCCCCTGCCGCCGCAATGCGTTCCCAAAACGTTTTCGTCAACGACCCCCCCCCCCCCCTCCCCTCTCTGAGATCGCCCTTCCTTTCTTTCGCCTCGGCATGAGTTATGCCCCGCCTTGTGACACAGCATTGACCTGGCCACGGGCATCGGCCACCGGCATTGGCAGGGCCGCGGCGGCGCAGCGGCCGCACGCCCTGGCCGGCTGACAAATGAAACTGGGCTGGGCGGCGCGGGGCTGCTGCTGCTGCTGCTGCTGCTGCTGGCCGCCTCCCCGCCGATCGGCACCCACTCGGCCGCAGTTTGTAAGTCACGGCAGCGGCCTCTACGCGGCACGCCGCCGCCGCGCTGCCTCCCCGTAGTGCGTTCGGCGCACTCTCAGGCTGGCTAAGCTGGGCGTGTTTTGTTTTTCGTTTTCCATCAGTCCAGTGTTTTTAACGAGGTATGAGAAACTCAGGGAACGCAAAACTGCGAGCACATCTGAATGCCGCGGTACACACGAGGCGGGGCTGGGCGGCGCCGGGCGGACGGCCGCGAGTTCTCCCACGATCCGTCAAACACTCATACGCCGACCGAGTCTGGCGAAAGCTCCATGCCGCGTTCCGAGGCAATCTGACCTTGGCGGGGGAGGAGAGGGAAAGGAACGGAACAGAAAGGCGCTGGAAGAGATGGGAATTGGTGGTATTTCGACAGCAGTGCGACCCGTAGAAACCATCTCTTCTCCACTGAGAATGAAAGAGTTCTGGGATCATCTCTCAATTTCGCGTGACACGGGGCTTCAAGAGGCTCTTCTGGAAGCGACCTAACATTTAAGATATGAGACCTGAGTGAGCAAGCTTGATCCCAGGATTGTAAAAAATAGGGTCACATGATCTTGTTCGAGGAGAAATGAGAATGTTAGTGTACGCAGACCTCATCATCGTGGCAACCTCAACTTACGTTCACTGATAAAACAAGTATTGAGAAGGACGCACTTGTCATGCGTTCTTCAAAAGGGAGAACATCAGGAGATGCATTCTAAAAAGGATGCATGTGTGATGCACTCCACTGAAAAGAACGCATCACGTGATGCATTCCTTTATTTTTGAAACGCGAGCTTGTCGGGGCGAGCGAAGACGACGTTCCCGGAGCCAATGCGCAGGGCAAACTTAATCGTCTTGCATCGGAATAACGGAAAGGCGGAGAGCTTCGCGAGTGGTAGATTTGGATTCCTCGACATTTTTCGTTGAGTTAAAACCCCTAATTTGTAGAAAAATATTAACATTTCGAGTATATTTTTTTTTTTGATTTGTAAATTGCAACGGCTAAATTTCTCCCGTACGGGAGGAAGCCAAGGCAGGGTCCAGTGGCGGCTCTGGAGCCGCCAATCCGTGAATGCACTTGACATGCGTTTCTTAAAAAAGGGATGCATGACATGATGCATTCATTTTGACTCCAAAAGAGGATGCATCAACACGTGCGTTCATCTCAACACTTGTTTTATCAGAGTTTTAGCATTCTCTATCAGAGGTCATGTGACCCCATTTTATTTTATTTTGAAATCCTGTGATGAAATCCCGTGACTAACTGTTGAACGTGAGGCCCTGGTCTTAAAACAGCCTTAAGTGCCTCCGTGCCCAAAGTTTGGCGATGATCATGTCATGGCTCTTCCATTCTCGGCGTCGTCGCCGAACACTGGATAAGTGATTAAGTCTTTTTAAATGTAGGAGTATATATGAAGTGCCCCCACATTTTATTCAAAATGTCGAAAAACAATTTGGTTACAAAGAAGTGCTCGGATAGAAAGCTTTGATCGAACCATTTATCTGATAGGGCGAACTATATGGTCTGGGCCGGCGCACGGGGCAGTAGTGTGCCGCTGGTGCTGGCTGTCGTTGGCAGCCGTTGACAGCCGCGTTGGCAGCCGACGGCAGCCAACGGCAGCCGACGACAACGGCCGGCGTCGCGATGACCGCGGCCGCGTGCATATTCCCGGGCTGCGTCAGGATGCGGCGCGCCTTTGCCTTTCACTCAGGGTGCGATAAAGATGCGACGCCACGACCAGGACGCCAAGGAAAAGTCATTGCCGATGCAAAGTTCACGCTCAAAGTGCATCATGACCTCCTGCCGGGTCAGCGCCGCCGGTGCGGCCGAATCCAGAACAGCGGCGAATCTGCCTGCGTCCCTCTCACTGCCCGCTGGCGGAGTCACCTCGACATTAATGAGGCGGAACTCGGACTAAATACCAGGGCCAAATAGGGCCAAAGGCGCCTTGAGGACGCGGGACGACGAGCCAATGCCAAAGCCGCGGCCAACTGGTGGGCAAGAGGCCCCGCGGCAGATGACCACACTGAAAAAAATGATTTTGCTGTGGTAGCTAATACTTTGGCTAATTTTTGCATAGCCGAAATATTTGCTAAATAAGCCGAGATTGTCGCTGAAGTAGCTAAATTTCAGCTATGTCAGCTGAGGCCGAGCTGTATCAGCCGACGCGTGTTCTAAAACAGATTAACCTGGGGTCAGTTGTACCAGCTGACACTCGGCTGTCGTAGCTACGACGCAGCTGTAACAGGGAACCTTTCAGCTCCAAGAGATGAAAATGTCGGCTATGCCAAAATTAGCTAAGACATTAGCTAAAATAGCTAATACTGAGCTACCACAGCAAATCCATTTTTTTCCGTGCACGTCCACCACTCCACGTAGACTGCCATCGCCAAGAGTTCACGCGTAGAAGCATTTCTTGTAATTGTACTTATGGAGACTGCGGCGCGCTTACGCCTACTTCAGCCACTGCCTTCATGGCCGCGGGGGCGGGGTGCCGAACCAGGCCGAACTAGGACGCGACGGAAACAACCACAGAGGATCGTAAGGTATCGCAAGGTATCGTAAGGTTCGCATAGTGGAAGGAATAAAAACAAATTCCAGCGTCTACTGCACTCCCTCGATAACAGAAAAGACAGTTTTATATTACTCTATAAACATAAAAATATTCGGTATTGGAACCAGGGACTCGCGGCACGCCGACTTGGCATCTCAGACCGCGCGGCTACACCAATTCAAGAATGAAAATAAGTAAATGTTTTCTAAAATAAGACGACGGTAAGAAGTTTGTGACATTAAAATCCCGACATTTCATAGGCAACTTGCCGTCAAAATCCGCTGTGTGGAAGTGGTAAAAACAGTATCGACGCGCGACCGCTACCAACGAGGCCTGGGTAGCTGAGTGGTCTGGTGGGCCATTGGTAGATCGACGACCCGAAAGTCCCAGGCTTAAGACCTACGGGGGTCGTTCATTTTTAAGTTCTTCTCTTTCACCCTGCGTGTAGAGTATCCCGCGCAGATCACGTCCGGCATCGTGTCTCTGTGGCGCAGTGATTTTCGTTCCTGACTGTGGGGGCAACCGGCCTGAGTTTAACTCTTTGCCGGCGCCACAATTTTTTTCGGGTGCTACCGAGGGGGGAAGGTATAAGAGAACTCAAGGCCATGGTTGTCCTCATAGTGTAGTGGTCAGCCTGCTTGTCAGTGGCGAGTGTCCGCTCTCGGGGGGCTCGGGTTCGGCTCCCTCTGGTGTAAGGCGTCTGAAACTAGCTGGCTTGCACCTGTTCTAAACACTACACTGTGGGGTTGGTGCGGTGACGGTACCCTGTCTCCTAGCCTCGACTAGGGCGTGGGTGGGGACGACTTCCGTTCCGTGATACGAGTGAAACCGGCGGGCGCGGGCGGTGTCAGACGCGGCCGGCGAATCGGGTTTGAGGCGGTCCCCAACCTCTTCTTGTTTAAATGAACGGTATAGATGTGTTCAAAGTGCATTCAATTTGTGAAAATTAGCGAGGCACAGGTCTTTTTAGCGGCTACGGGGTGCCGAACTGAGAGCAGGGCGAGGCTAGTGTAGCCATGGATTCTCGCGGGTCGCTGCAGTTTGTCCTTCCCGCCGCAGGGGCGGGGCGGGGCGCCGAACAGGGAAGCAGGCATCAATCACAGAATATTGCAACCACGGTTCGTCCGGTGGGAGAAATAATAAAGAACCGAGGTGGGCTCCTCGCTACGTTCGAGCCCCGAAAGGACGGGCGTTTCTGAATCCCCTACACACGATACGCTTGAACCATTCTCTGAGTGTCTGTAAAGTGAACACATCCGAGCCCGCCTGTCTGAGGAGGCATCGAGATAGGGTGAGGGTGCAATCCCAGCCGCCCCCGCAGACTCCCGCCCGGCGCTCGCCGGCGGCGGCGCGGCGGCCGACGGTTGCTGGAAATGCCTTTGTCCTCTCCGGCGCTGTTTCTGCTCCGCTCTGCCGTGTTGCGCTCGCGCCGCCCGCTCGCTCCTTTCATTGCAGTTTGGAGGCAGTGGTGATCGGGCTGGGCCGGTCAGTGCGGGCCGGGCTGCGCTGGGGGGCTGCGCGCGCTGCGCGAGAGGCGAGAGGCCACGCCGCCCGGCCCGCGCCGCCCCGCTGGGAAGGTCGGACGAGGTTCTCGAGAAACGAAACGCCGCAAAAAGAAAACGAAACAAAAACAACAAAAATAGCGCCAGCGCGGTGGACAGGGAAAACTATAAATACCACGATTAAAGCTGCCCAAACTGAGCTATATAGTTTCCCAATAGGAAGATCCCAAGGTGGCTGGCCGACCCATTTCAAAACGACGCCATCTGCTTTTGTGTATTTTGTTTTGTGTCTTGTGAGGAGTATATAAGTTTGCCGTGTTCCATGTCGCTGATGGAACTGTGTGGCGTGGTGTGGCGAACAAGACCACTTAATCCTTGAGGGGGGCGAGGACGCGGATGAGCCGCGCCGCCCCGGGGGCCCGAGGTGCCGCCGCCGCACGCTGCTCACGCCGCCGCTGCCTCGCCGCCGCCGCCGCCGCCGCCGCCGCCGCTTCGCCACCGCCGCCGCCCGCCGCCGCCACCTCGCCGCCTCCGCCACGCCTTTTTCGCCGGCTTCCGCGCCGCCGGCCGGACGCAACATCGAGTTATTAATCTCGCACAGCCGTCGATCACGGGCTTTATTGCGGGCTCCTCAATAACGGGCTGATTTGTTGGTGCATTAGCTGCGTGCCGCACTGCGGAGGCCGCAGGCCACTCGCTTCGCGTCCCGGCACAGCGCCGCGGTCCGGCAGTGCAAAAAAATAAGAAAGCATTAATAATGAAAACAAAAAATTAAACATTCCACATTACAATCGGATCCGTCCCGCCGGCACACCTCGGTTGGACGGGGACCGCGGGAACATCAATAAAAATGGATTCTCGATTTTAGTCTCAAATTGCATATACTTACTTTTCACAAGTAAATTGTACTTAAATCAAGTAAGTTTTACTTAATTCTAGCAAATTTCACATAAGTCAAGTAAGTTTTACTTAATTCTAGCAAATTTCACATAAGTCAAGTAAATTTTACTTAGGGAAACCAAGTATCAGTAACCTTTTTGCTAGGTGAACTTGGCTAACTCCGCCCTCGCCTCCTCCCTGTGCAATGGCGTACTTTTCATAGATGAAAATCGCCTTAACTCCAGAGCTGCAGCGTCCACCACTAACCTCAACAGTCATGGATAGATATACCAGGTGATTTAGAAGCGCCGCGTCTGGGATAGGAAACCACTATGTCTCTTGCGGGCTAAGCCGGACGCGTGAGAGAAAAAAAGCTCTGCGGGATTGCCTATCCTTAGAAATGCGCGGCGTTTCTGAAACACCTGGTTTGATCACATAGGACAAGAATGCGACTCAAAAACCGAAAAACCGTCACCACCGTCACGTTGTTATGAGAAGTCTATTCTTCATCCGCAAACTTGATAAGTCAGCTCACACGACACATGTGTCACGTGTCCACCCGAACGAACGAAAACAGTCGGCGTCAGACCTATTAGCTCGGTTCCTACCCGTTTCTAAAGAAACGAGTCAGGACCGGTTACAAAAACCGGGGCCGCGGCGTCGGCCGCGCGGCCGGCTTCCCGCTGATCCCCGCGCCGGCCATAGGGGGACACTGCTTTACATGCAGCGGAGCGCCTGGCAGGTAGGCAGCCCGCGGCCCGCGCGTGCACGCGTGCCGTGCGGCCCGGCCTACCCCGGCCTTCGCAGGGGCTTGTCGGGAGGCCCGCAGCCCGCACAACAGGGCCGCGCGGGCCGCGCTCGGCGCGTACGGCCAGGTCTGGCCGGGTCTGGCCGCCGCCGGGTCACGCCATTTGTTTTGTCAGCACCGCTGTGCCGCCGTGTCGCGGCTGTCTCTCCCAATCACGGTGAAGGGCCCGCCGGGACGGGCCGGGCGTGTCCCGGACGGGTCACGAAACGCGAGCAGGGCGTGACGTCACTCGGACACGCCAGTCGGCGTGACGAACCGGGCGGGGGGCGGCACAGCCGGGCAGAGACGGCCGGACGGCCGGAGCGCGGCGCATAATGCCCCCTTTGTTTTCCAGTGTAGGCCGTTCAGGCCGCCGCCAGGCCACCCGCCGGAGACGATCCACGCGTGCTGGAGGCAAGCGGGGCGGCCGACGGCGGCGGCCGACGGCGGGCTCTCTGGCGACTCTGCCCCCCCCCCCCCCCCCCGGCCCTCTCAGCTCCATACACCGCACCGGCTCGGCGGCGGCCGCGCGTCCCTCCTCCCCGTGTCCCTCAGCGTGCGGCAGACAAGGATGTGCGGGGCGGGCCGAGCCGAGGAGGAGGAGGAGAAGGCAACCGCAGCAGCAGTAGCAGCAGCGTGCTAACCCTCGGAATGTTTCAATTCCATCGCGCCGCTTGCTGTGTGACTGCTGCACTCAAAGTCCTCTGCCTCATCCCATCGCATCCCGTCCGATCCGAACCGAGCAGAACCCGCGCTCGCCCTTGACACGGTTCTGTTCTGGGGGGGGGGGGGGACTGTCCCGACTCTCGGGGGGGTTTCTGTTCAGGCTCGGGGGCTTCTGCCTCTGAACTGCAGAGAGCTCTGTAAGTTTATTCCGATTCCCTGCTGCCGAGCCGAGGCCTGCCCGCAGGTCCGCATTTATAGCAGTACCTTTCGTAGCCACCGCTGATTGATTTACGGCTGCTCGCGGACGGGATGAGATGAGATGAGCGGCACACAGCGGCAGAGAGATAGAGAGAGAAACAGACAGAGATGGAGAGAGAGGAAGAGAGTGAGAAGGGAAGAGAGAGATAGAGAGAGGAGATAGAGAGAGAGGGAAGGAAATAGAGAAAGAGAGGAGAGAGAGAGAGAGAGAGAGAGAGAGAGAGAGAGAAAGAACTAAGACGGAGACGCGGACATTTTTTGACGTCTTTCCGCGACATCGTCGTCGTCAGCGGGCCACCGGTTGTATTCAAATCAGTGAGCCCTGTGTGTATGTGTGCATGCGTGTGCACCAGACGCACCTGTCGTGGTGTAATTTTGCGGAGGAGGGGGGGGGGGAGGCGTCCCGTGCGGCGTGTATGTGACATTTGCACGGCGGTGCTCGCTCGGCGCTGAGCTATCGCGCGGCTCATGCAAAGTGACGGGGATGGCTGGGAGTGGCCGGGCCTGGGCCGGGCCTCGGCCTGCTCAGCCCTTGTCGTCTCGAGCTTCCTTGTGGCCCGTGTCTGCAGAGCGGGCCGCAGACCCGCAGCCCCGCGAGCCTCGGCGGTGGTCCATTTTCCCCCGTGTCGATGGTGTTGCCCCACCGTCGGAGGTGTTATGTGGATCAGCGCGGATGCGGGACGAGAGGAGGAGGAGGCAAAGAGCTGCACCGCTAATTCTATGTGACCCGTGTTGCGTTTTGTTTTTATTTTATGGGCGTTGGGGCGCGTTCAGCCCCTGGCGGGTGGCGCGGCCGCGGGCTGGCCCTCGTTGTCCTGCTCAGGGTGCGCGGCGTTCCACTCGAGCGCGCGCAGGATGGCCTCCGGGGTCGGCGGCGGCGTGGGCAGGTGCGCGCCCTGCGGCTGGAAGCCGCCCTCGTCGGCGATGTACGTCAGCTGGATGGGCGTGCCGTCGTCCGCCGTGTACGCGAACTTGCCCTGCACCGAGATGGCCTCCGTCTCCGGGTTGCCGGCGTTCTTCACGCTGCCCTGCTCGTCGGCGGAGATGCCGTTGCCTGTCTCGTACCTGCGTCAGTCAGGGGACATGGGCATAGGCGAGACAAGAGCGTCGTGGCTGACCCCCCGCTGGCGGCTGCGACGATACCCCGCGCGCAGGCCGCCGCCGCCGATGCCGCGGTGGCCGCTACAGCGAGCAGAGCGTCTTCGGCGCGCGGAGTATCTGCGCCCCGCAGCGGGCAGCTCGTGACACCTGGCTACGTATAGGGCCGGACGTCGTCGCGGTACTCACGTCCACTGGTAGGAGCCGTCCTCGTTGATGACGGACTCCTGCTTGATGATGGGGATGTCCTTGCCGCCGGCCGCCGACGCCGCCGCCGGTCTCTGGGGGGCGGCCGCGGTCCCGGTCAGCGCCTGCAAGGGGGCGTGAAGTGCTCCGCGTTAACAGACCTGCTGACGGCGCTCTCGGTGCGCTATTGTACACACATCCTCTTTCTCTCTCCCTCGGCCAAGACAATTACGCATACTCTAGAGCTGGCGTGTTCGGACAACCATACTCGCCAAAAGGCCAGTGTGCATTTCATTCAGGGCGAATGTCAGAACTCTGCATCTTCGATGCCCGATAGCCCGAGTGCCAAATCCTTTTGTTCTGTGCATCTGACAGCGCGGCACGGCGAACGTCGGGGTAGGCCAGCCCGCGAGGCTTGTGTGCACGCCGGGGTGGTCGCTGCCTCCCCGGCAGGCGCTATCCGGCGTGAGGAGAGGAGGCCGTCGCTGTGCACGACGACAGTGTCGTGGACGGGCACTTAGCGGCCGCCAACACGGCACAGCACGGGGCCGGTGTACAGTACGGCAATCCAGGCAATCACAATCTGTCTCGCGACACACTCCTGGGAGGGGCACGCGCGCACCGCCAACCGGTCCTGCAGCTGCAGACAGTCCGGCGCGCCGCAGCTTCTTCTCTCTTTTTTTTGCACCCGTGGCGGCAAATTATATCCCCCTTGCCGCTCCGCGTCCGGCCAGTAAGGGCTGGCGACGCGAGGCGCGCGAGGCACGCGGCGTGCGGGACGGCCACGGAGGCGGCGGCGGCTTGCCGCGTCTCGGCGGGTGCCGGCGTGCCGCGTCGCGAAAATGTCTCACTCGCGCCTGCTCCGCTGCTGCACGGGCTGCTAGGGCAGCGCGTCCCGCCCGACTCCCGCCGCCCGCTGCTGCAGCTCCGGCGATACTCACTGCGAGAGCGATCAGAGCGAACACCTGCATGATGGTGGTGGCGATGTAGTACTCCACAGGCCGGAGCGCAACACTGAGGCACACGCTCGCGTCGGACTCCGCGGGTAGGATCGGCTGCGTGCCGTTCGTCTAGGCAGCGGGTGAGGTGCACTGGCGGCCATCGTCAGATGCACCATCTTTTATTCCCTGCTTATTTCGCGGCATGTGTGCAGCGGCTGCAGCCGGGCGGTGAGGCGCCGCGCCGCCACCCGCCGCCCGCGGGGACGAGGGTCAGCCAGCAGCGCTAGCAGCCCCCACCCCTACCGGCCCGGCGGTGGTAGAAGTGGTCGAGCACGTACAGTGCGTCGCCGTGCCGGTGGTGGTGGATGGTAATTTCTCGCCGCAGCAGCAGCCGCGGCTGCCTACCAAGATGGATGGTGACAAAGCCTGCGGAGAGGGGAATAAAAAAATGGAAAGCTCGTTGTACCCGCCGCGCCGGGCCGCCGCCGCCCCCGGACCGGCGTCACAGCCAGCAGGGCGGCTCAAATGAGGCAAGTGCACTTTTAGGCGCCCGAAAGGCGCTTCTCGCTCGCTCATCGCGTATGTCCGCGTGAAGTGGTGGAGAGGCGGTCCGAAAAGTGCTGCAGACCGTGCAGGTGACCCAGGTGACCCCACCCCTCTGTGGCCACTGTGTCGCCCCTCTGTCACCCGGCGGCCGCCTTCGCCGAAGCCGGCTGCGGGCATGATCCTGCCCTTTCAGAATGACTAATCTCTCCGCCCGTAACCCACTCCCGGTTTGCCCCAGCGCCACCCGCTGCGCCGGCCGCACCGTCTCTGGCAGAGGGGAGGGGAGCGTGAGGCGCCCGCCTCACCTGCGGTAATCATTTTAGAATGGATAGAAGCGCCGGGAGTGACCGGGCGGTGCGCCTGTGAGATAAAGGCGGGCTGAACACGTTTGGCTTGAAAAGCAGAGCAGAGCCGGCGGCGGCGGCAGAGCGGGAGCGCCTGTGAAGTGCGGGGTAGGCTGCCCGCATCGCCCGAGTGTGTCGCAGCCGAGATAATGGCCTACCAACTAGGCGTCTGCTCCAGATAATGTGCTCGTGATGTGATGGACGATTCGGGAAGTGGTCGGAATGACAAGATAGAGAGAATTTGGTTTCTTAACTCTAGGATTTATTTCTTTTTTCAGACAAGTCTGACGCTTATGTCACATTACAGAGCACTGCCAGGTGTGGCGCGCTTCGTCGTTCGGTTTGTTTCGTTCAGTCTTGGTACAAAGCGGTACCCGTCACTCGTCGTATGGCACATGGAGCAGTCCTCCGGAGCTCGGCGGACAGCCGTGGACTCCGTCGTGTGGACTCAGTCGTGGACTCCGTCGTGGATTCCGTCGTGTACTCAAACTCGGTCTACACACTCATCCCGCACCTCGCACCGTTTCGATCACAGCTCGTCGGCAGCTGCCGTCTCCTCCGTCCCCAAATATCACAAAATGCATCCCGTCGCGTGGCTCCCGGTCGTCCCGTGTGGCTTGCCGTCGTGATGGTGTCGTCGTCGTCGTCGTCGTCCTAGAAGTGGCGCTTGGGGAAGAACCGCTGGTCCGGAGTGCTGCCCTGCTCCTCCTCGGCGGGGGCGGCGGTGGCCAGGGCGGCGAGGTGCTCGTCGATGGCCTTCTGCAGCTCGGCAGGTAGTGGGGGAGCGGTGGGGAGGTGGGCGCCCTGCAAACGGCGTGTCGTCAGTCAGAGTTGGGACACTTACATTTTTTCGTAGTTTGTCGCCGCCGACGCCGTAACAGATACTCCGGGGCGTCTAATGAAGGCGAGAGCGGTTTGTGTTACAGCCGCGCTCGCGTGGGTGCGAGCAAACGGGGGTACAGCCCTGAGCCGGGCGGCTGGGCCCGGGGCGGGCGGCCACGGCCGCGGGGCCGCAGGGCTGCGTCTGGAGGCGGCGTACAAGCGCCGGCATGTGGTGCAGCACGAGGCGGTTCGCACGCACCCCCGGCCGGCGGCGGCAGCGGCGGCGGGAGTTCATTAGGCATGCTCACTCGTGACAGTGCAGCAGTGCGGCGGCCACCCGGTCGGCCGCCCGCTGCCAAGGGCCCACACTTTACACGATCAATTTCCAGCGCTCCCGGCGCCGCTCGCTTTGGCGACCTGGCGCGTGCGGGGGCCGACGGCGGGCGACGGGGGCCCTTACCTGGGGCTGGAAGCCGTTCTCGTCGGCGGTGTACTGCACAGAGTAGGTCTGGCCGTCGTCGCCGATGTACGAGTAGGAGCCCTGGACGGCGAGGGCCTCGTTCTCGGCACCGGGGTTGTTGATCTTGCCGGATTCGTCGGCCTTGATGCCGTTGCCGGTCTCGTAGCTGCGGGCGGAGGGCGGACGGGGTTAAGTACCGCGCCGCGGGCGCTGGAGTTGCCGGGCAGGGGCCGGGAGGGGCCGGGAGGGGCCGGGCCGGCGCTCACCTGTAGTGGTAGGAGCCGTCGGGGTTGATCTCGTTGACGTAGCTCAGGATGGGGATGGGGGTGGTGCTGCTGGCGGCGGCGGCGGCGTCCTCCTGCCGGTACGCGAACGGCTGCTGCTGCTGCTGGAAGTACTGCTGCTGCGGCTGCACGAACTGCTGCTGCTGCACGTACTGCTGCTGCGGCTGGTAGTACTGCTGCTGGTACTTGTTCTGGGGCCGGGCGGCGGCCAGGGCGGCCAGGGCCAGGGTGCACAGGAGCTGGAACAGAGAGGTGTAACGGGACGTCCGGATGAGTATGCAAAGGTGACGAGGGGGACGGACAGGTGCGGTGAAGGACGCGGGAGCCGCGGGGCCGTTAGCCCGGGACCCGCGGAGGAGGCCGATGGCTTTGGGAACCGCATTCGAAAGGGGCGGGGCGGCGCGAGGTGAGCGAGCAGGGCAGCGGCGTTGTCGTCCGAATGCGTTTACGGGTCGCTTGCACTCCGCCGGCGCGCCCGTCCGCACCGCCAGGCTCCGGGCGACCGAGCGCCGCCCAAAGACCGACCTGTGAGGAACCGAGCCGAGCCGGGCCGAGCCGCGCACCGCGTCGCGCCGAGCCGAGCCGGCTGGTCGGAGTGACTACGAGTTCAACGCCCTCTTTTAGACACCGCTGCCCCCTGCCCCCTGCCCCTGCAGCGGCCCGCACAGCCCATCTGCATAAAACCGGTGCTGTGACAAAACGTAAGTCAAAAACAGGTTCGAGGAGCCCCTCCCCCCCCCCCCTCTCCATCAAGCCTTCGCCTCCCGTTGCATACCACCCACGGGCCCAAGGAGCCACCCGTCAGAGGAGAAGCGTTCCCTCATTCCCCCGCACTATAGAAAAAGAATGGTAGTGCAATGATGCAAGTAGTTAACCACCTTCAAATTCTGGCCCTCCAATTAATTTTACAATGCCCAAGAACTGCACAGCTGCAAACCACATTGGGAAGGAGGGGTCGGTATCGGGGAGACCTGCTCGGCCTCATCAAAAGCCAAGAGAACGTTGCTCGTTAAAAATGTGTAGACCCCTGAGGTACCTGCACTCAAGAGACGACACCCGTACTCGCTAAGATCACTAGAAATCATCAATACACATAGTACATATTTAAAAAAAATTAGAAGTTCAAAATTGTGGGGTAAAGGGACGAATTTAGCAGGCGAAAATCTCACTAAAAGTCAGAATGCATTTTTACAACAACAAAAAAAGAAAAACAAAGAAAATGTGGGTGGAGGTGGGGTGGGGAGGCTCCGCGAAACGTCGGCATACTGATCCGGCCCCACGCAGACATCGGCCACGACTGACCTTTTTACATATTTTTGCAAAAACTCGTAATGACGGCACACGAGCGGGAGCGATGCGGGGTGGAGCCGGATGGAGCGGCCGGCGCACGGGCTGCTGCCCTCTCAGTCTCTCTTTCCCCTTTCCTCTTGGTCTGCCCACCCGGTGAGAGAGACAGAGAACGCGTGGCAGCGATTAGCTCACGAGGATATAAAACTTAACGGGCCGTGAGTGTACCGGCCGCCGTGGCCGAGTGCAAAGAACAACAAGTCTGATTTGGGGACCGTGTAAGGATTGAGGGGAGGGGGGGGGGGGACAGAAAAGTGAATATTGGCTCCGGCCCCCTGTGGTGCGGCGGGCAGTCAGGCCGCTGTGCTACCTTGTGTTTCCTACGTCACACACACGACCCTGCAGCGGCGGTGGCCCGGGCGAGGCTGCAGGACATCACGTTGAACGCGGCAGCCGGTCGGGAGGGAGGGCGGAGGTCGAGACGGGGCGCTTTCGAGCCGTCAAAACGTTTCGACAGGGCGTTGGATCGCGGTGCCGGGTCGCAGCTAGTTAGCCGCATCGGCCACGCCCGCCGCTACGTGACCGATTCAAACACCTAGACCTGCCGCCGCCGCGCCGATTGCCCGAAATTGGAATTGAACGTCCTTGGGGAGGGGGCTGGTGGAACCAGCGACAAAGGATCTTTGGCCTAGACACTCAGCTGAGATCTACCTGACTTACAGAATCCTATCATCCAAATTCGGTTAACCCTCAGGAAATACTAAAATTACTGATGCTTCTGAACCACACTAGGAGCTCGTCAGACCGACCGAGCCATTACCGCGGAATGGCTCTATAAGACGTGCCTGCTGCCGCTTCACACGCGCTGAGCGACGCGGAGCCCCGCTGGCCGGCGGCAGCCTCGCCGCGGCAGTGAGGAGGCGAAAGGTCGGATCCGACAGGACAGAAGTCCGACTCGTTACACGCTTTAACGTAAAAGCCGCGTGACGTCGCAGGGCATGAATCTCGCGCCCGACGGAACCGCGATATGGAAATGCATCGGACGGAGTCCAAATATGGGCACGCAGAAAAAACATTAGCAGCATATGGATAGCTAATTTTCTTAGCTAGTGCGACTAATTGTTTGCTGCATGGCAAAAGTAATTAGCTGGTTTCGCTAACACCTTACCTAGACAGCTAAAACTTAGCTACTACAACTAATAAAATTAGCTGCTCGTATGCTGCTAATGATTTAGCTATACAGCTAAGGTGTTTTTTCCGTGGGATCGGCAGGGATCGGCAGAAATCAGCAGAAATCGGCGCCCGTTTCGCTGGACCCGCACCAGGCCACGCCTGCCGACCACTTACCAGGGCGTTCATTTTTTCGAGGAGGTTGGAGAGATGCGGGCTGCTGCTGCTGCGTTGGTTATTCCGAGAGGACAGGATGCGCTGGGCGAACTGAACTGTGCCTTTCCAGAGGTTGTGGGCCCTTATATATGGCACCTATGTGTTTCGTAGGGCCCGGCCTCCCACCAATGGTGGGCCCTTCCGTACCCCCAAACGCGGTGGTCCTGGTCCCCCGCTGCACTTCCTCCGCCCTGCCCTTCCGCCCTGCCTAGGACCTGCCTGGGCCCCGCGGTGGCCCCCCTGCGGCCGGTGCATCCACACGCGGTGTGCATCTCCACGGCCAAGGACAGGAGAGGAGGGGGGCAGCAACGGGCCCCAGCCCGGCTCTCGGCCCCCCTCCTGCCCTCCAGCCCCGCCGAGCCCCGGCCCCCGGCCCCGCACCGCACGGCGGAGCCGTCAGCCGGGCAGAGCCTGCGGAGTCTGTCGAGCCCTGCGGTGCGAAAAATAATATCAACATATCAACGCGACTGCCTCTGCCGTCCCGCCCTGACGATGTCCTGAAGGTGTCCTGTCGGTGTCCTGACGGGTCGCCGGGACCCACACGCCCGACCACTACTGGAATAACACGCGCGCACCGCCCGGTCACGATCCCCCGCGACGGCCCGGGATGCGAGAGGCGCGTATCTGAATATTGATGCAGAACACGAATGGGCGCTCATTTCCCGTGTATATATATATATATATATATATATATATATATATATATATATATATATATATATATATATATATATATATATATATATATATATATATATATATATATATATACATATACACACATATATATATATATATATATATATATATATATATATATATATATATATATATATATATATATATATATATATGTATATATGCGCCTAGCGACGTACCGGCGCCCCCGGTCGGGACGGACGGATGACCGGTGACGCAGATATGCCACCTTTCACAGAGAAGCTCCGGGCCTGATCCCAACGCAGAAATTCCACAAACTCGCGCATACATATATATATAGGTCATCCGTCCGTCCCAACCGGGGGCGCCGGTACGTCGCTAGGCGCACATGAGCAGCTGCACATCACACGCGGCGTACAGAGTGCCCAGGTATAAAGTTGTATAACGCGCCACTCGCGCTGTAAATTACTCCCGTGTCTCTGTCCGCCTGCAATCTCTAGAATACAATCATCAATTTTCTCCTCGGCGCCGCGTTCTCTACGGTCGTTCGGTCCCTCCATGAAGGGGGCCCCTTTCCGGCAAACTAGATCTAGGTGCTCTGCTCCTCCTCGTCGATAAATCAAAATGTGTTCCCGGAGAGCGCCCCAGTTGACAGTGCCGGGTCGGCCGTGCCTGTGCCATCACATACATTATCGTGACGTAATTTTGCGAGTGGGCTTCGTGTCGCGGGTATACTTACTTTTCGTTTTATCGGTAAGAGCTTCCATGTTCATGGTGTAGCTCGGTTACCTGTCATTGATTTCAGCCAAACACCTCCGGGTTTACGACCAAGCGATTGGTTTGTTCCTTTGTTATCATACAGTAGTTGTTTGCTCGTGTACTTATGTTTTTCAATTTTGCTATTGACATTTTAAAGCCGGTGTCCACTAAAACGGGGGATCGTCGGCCGCCGTCGCCTTCTGTGAGAAGGGATAATCTGTCTGCTGGGCCCTGCGTGCACGCCGGCCCACCGGGGCCATTTAATCAGACTGACGTCGGGATGTCAGACACCTCCTCCCCCCCCTCCCCCCCCCCCCCCCCCCCCCCCCCCCCCCCCCCCCCCCCCCCCCCCCCCCCCCCCCCCCCCCCCCCCCCTCCGTGGTCTCCGCGGACTCCAGTCTCCGCGGGTTCGGCCACGCCCTCGGAGCGCGTTCACCTCTGACCAGACCTGTCAGCAGTTACTCAACATCTTGTTAGTGTGTTTAAAAGGATAGCCGCGCCACTGCACGCGACTGCAGCGGTGCAGCGGCGCAGCAGTGGGGATGCGTCTCTTGTTTGCGTGCTGCTGCTGCACCCTGCCGCCGAGTGGCACCAATCTGCGCGCACACACACATTATGCCACTCAACTCAAAACGGGCCACGGGTTGTGAATCCTCGCACACATAATTTTGGTCTACGAAGGGCTGCAGGCTTTAACATTGTGCACAGGCATTAACATGTGTAACATTCGTTGGGGATGTTTCATCACCGCATTTCACCCTCGTTGATGATGTTTAGGTAGGTACCCTCTTTCGGGATTTTCCAATGCCGCATGTGACCCTCGTTCGGGGTGTTTCGGTGTCGATCTTGACCGTTGTTGGGGACGCTCCGGTGCCGCATTTGACCCTCTTTGGTGAAGTTTTGGACCTTGCGGCTGCCCGCCAACAGTAGCCTCATTTTGCCGCACACCACGTTACGAAATTTTTGGACGCGCCCTGCTCCTCTGGACTCCGACTGCTAAGTCTAATTGCTGTGCGGTGGCGGGCGGCGCTTGATGGAGCGTCGGGTCGTCATTGAGCGGTGCGCCGTGCCGGCCGCGGGCCGACGGGGTTAATGAAGCCAGACGAATGGCTCTTATTTACTCGTCCCGGTAGTGCAACACGCGAGAAACACTCCGACTTGACGCCGCGTTGACCGCGCCCCTCGGCGATGATATGAAAATGACTCTCCGTGAAACTGATTGGCGCCGTGCCCCCCCCCCCCCCCTGCTGCTGGTGCAGGGCGGGAATAATTAGTGTGTGTCGATTCTCTGTCTGCGCACCTCCTCGGTATTTTGTATTTCAACGCCTGTTTCACCGGCTTTTCGCGGGGCCGCGCCGCGCATCAAAAAGGTGGTGTTTGCTTTGTTCGCGCGATGCCGCATGCCGTGCCCTTGGGTACTGTGTTGCTGTAACGCAGGCCTGCGTCCTACCCGCCCCGTCGGCCCCTCCGGCCCCGCCCCTCACATGAATTTCTCCATGGCAGCCTCGTAAAAGTGACGCTCTCTTGTCACGCGGCAACATTGTTGTTGTTGTTGTTGTTGTTACTGCTGTGGTCGTCATCGCGATGCATTGTCTTGACGCCTACAACTGCCGCCGAGCCGCAGATGTCAAAGGGCTCCGCAGCACACACGGTAAAATGAGTAGTTGTCCCTCGGATACTTCGCAATGATTTCGGAACAAGCGCTGAATTTCGTTGCCCCAACGAGCGCGCTACCAAATGCGATGCTATTCTCCTAAAGCTAGAGGATAGATCTGTCGACAACTAATCATTCGCGGTGGGATCAGGGGTAGAATGTGAAATGAGCAGGAAAATACCGAGCTCCAGGGTGGACATTCCATGTCGTATGCTAAGCTGACAGCTGTGGGGAATCGTGTTTGCTACGACCAGCGTTACGATGCGAACGTGTGTCTTCATAAACACCCCATGAAACACGGTCAGGGTGAGACAGCGAGGTGTGCGGCCCCGGAGGCCGGCAGGAGGGTGCGGCAGATGGCGCGCTACTGTCTTGCAACCACAAACTGTGATCGCGGCCAATGAATGCGGTTAGGAGGAGACAAACACTGACGTCACTCTCACTGGGGGATAAAATGTTTCGATTTAATTTTGGTAGATAGAAAGATCATCACATCAACGTAACACTGTGTTTACAAGTTTTCAAGATATTTCACCAGATTTGATAGAACAATAATGGGTTTAAATGTGGCTGTCAGACGTGGGCTTGGCGCTCCACGCATTCCGAGGTAGACATTTGTTGCACCCCTCAAGGTTCCAATCCCGGGACGGCCACGGCCGGTCGTATCAGCGCCTCTGGCCGCCGACTTGCTGTCGACTTGCGTCGATTTGTGGACTGTGAAGGATTGTTATGGCACAACTAATACAAGGCATTCGAATCGCAGTCGGCACATCACACGGCGCTGAGGCGAATCTCAGACAGCCGTAGTTATCGTCATTCCCGGCCGACACCCGCGACCCCCCGCGGCCTTGGCGGGCTGCACTTCAGAAGCACACGGCCGATTCTTCTGTCATTTGTATAATCACTAGTGGCTCAGGCCGTGTTCGTCTCCCTAATGCAAGAGTTCGTGGCGGGGCGCTGCTCGGACACCCGCCTAGCCCTGCTTGCGCGCGGGCTGGCCGCCGCCCTGGCTCTCGTCCTCCTCGGGGTGCGCCGCGTTGTACTCCAGGGACTTGCGGATGGCCTCGGGGATGGGAGGCGGCGTGGGCAGGTGCGCGCCCTGCGGCTGGAAGCCGTTCTCGTCGGCGATGTACGTCAGCTGGATGGGCGTGCCGTCGTCGGCCGTGTAGGAGAAGGCGCCCTGCGCGGACATGGCCTCTGTCTCCGGGTTGCCGACATTCTTGAGCGCGCCCTCCTCGTTGGCTTTGATCTGGTTGCCCGTCTCGTAGCTGCGGAGAAGCAAGGAATGTGTGCGGTCACGAAGGGCGTTGTGCAAAAGCCGTCATACGCAGGTGAGGCCGGATGAGGTGGACACTGTCCATCGTCATCCTCCGCGGGCGGGCCTCCGTGTACCCTCAAAGGAAACCACCATAAAGTCTCACCTCCACTTGTACGAGCCGTCGGGGTTGATGACGGACTCCTGAGAAATGATGGGGATCTGCTGGCCCTGGGGCTGGGGTCCGGGCGGGCCGCGGGGCGGCAGCGCCCTCTGCGGCATAGCGGTCGCCAGCGCCACCAGCAGGCCGGCGGCCAGAACACAGGTCACCTGGACAGAAACACATCGTGTTCACCGAGTGGAAAAACCCGCGAGAAATCCGTCCGTTTTAATGTTGCCAGGCCCGGCAGGTACAGTCAGTGTGCATCGACCACGCGCCGGAGTGGTCCGCATGAACGATGTCTCTTTGCAACCTGACATAACTTGAAGGGTTTCGCTCCACCCACTTTACAGGTAAGAGAGCTTTGTCTTCCAGCACGAGGACCGCTGACCTTTAGGGATCAGCCTCCATTTTCAGCCTAGCCTGCGCATCTTATTATTGAAGGTCCGCACACCACACGATCTTGTGCGACGAAGCTCTTCCGTCTTTGCCGCGAGAAGAGTCTCCCGCCTATTGTTAGTCGTGCCGCCAAGCTGGCCAATTAAAGCGTTTTCAAGGACTTTCCGTACGCGACGCCGCACCGCACAGGGCGCCCGCTTAGCGCTTGCCGCGCATTTCCTTCGCATCCAAGCATGAGGATAGAGAAAAATACGAAGCCAAACATTTTTTTAGAACACAGACTTTAAAATTAAACGCGCAAAAACAATACGGCTACTGTAATAATTCAAATATGTGAATGTGGATGTGACTGTGATGAAGATTTATGAGGCTCCACGTATTGGACGTATTACATTGCTCAATCGTAACTTTTTGACGAACATTGCTCTAATGGAAAGACAACCAAAACAGTAAAGCGAGTGTTGACTCACACACGCGTGCCCTCATGAGGCCCCAGGCAGCTCCCACATTTTAGTCTTTCACTGAAAATGGTAAAGAACATATCACATTGAATAAAGCATTTGTTTCAGAGAGAGAACTCTGCCTTATCGTTTGCATCTACATTAACATCTATATTTTAGATCTAGATTTTTGGGGGGGATCTTTGGCGCAAGATCACTGCGTCCAAATCCCAAGTGCAGCCCATAAGGTTTTCCAAACAGCTTTTTGGAGTGACTTCGGTGGCTCTTTCATTTCTCGGCGGCTTTGTTGTTGCAGCGTCATGACTCGTCGCGTAATCCATTGGACGGCGACAAGCGCGGACACACACGTTTGCACACTCAATCACAAAAGACTCGCTGCACTCACCGAATTCATTTTACACTTCGAGATAACGCGCACCGGTGGAACAACGACTGATCACTGGATCCGCGAAACGCCGTGCCGCCAGTTTTATACACGCGTCTTGCACTCCGACTACCTCCGCCGCACTTATCAGCAATACCCTAGAATGAGCAAACCGAGCCCCTCCCCTCTCCCCGTCCCCCGGCCCCTCCCGCCCCCTGGCCCGCAACTCCCACGCGCTCCGGCGGCGCCGCTGGCGGCGCCAGCACCGGCGGGCTTCCTCTGACGGCCCATTAGACCGACCCCCCTCCAGCGTCGGCTGCGCGCGACCCTTTTGACCGGCGCGGAGTCATTCTTGCGGCATTCCCAATAGCCATTCCCCCAAAACGTGTGCCACAAGGACGGGTTCCGACGAATTAGAAATCAAGTGACGGACCCCTCCTTCCACCCCTCTTCTACTTTTACTACACGCCAAGGTTGAGTTAGGTCAGCGTACATGTTCGACGCGGCGCTTCGCTTACGACGGTAACCTTTGACGGTCAAAGAGGAGCCGCGCAGCCGGTACGCGCGGAGCATACGTGACACTCATATGCTGCAACGGCGTTTGGGTGGGCGGTGTGGGTCGGCGGTTCCTGCGGACCGCAGGTCCTCCCACCCCGCCGTCACCCGCACCGGTGGCCGTGCTATAAGCTTCCCTCCGACTCACTTTTTAGTTTATGGCCGGTCCAAGCGATGCCAGACGCTTCATAAATATGAACGGGAGCGAAAGACGGACCAGGAAGGAAAATCTGAAGAAAAAAAATCCCTTGGGATCGATGCTTGTGGAGATGGAAGGCGGCCAGGCGGGCGCCGCGGTCCGAAATCTTAATTCAGCCACTCGCTTATTCTTGCCTTTGCCGGGACGGCTACAATTATCATCGGCGGATAGAGTCGACGAGCGAACAGGATGTGGCGCGCGAAAACATAGTCTTCTGGAATGTGACGGAGTCGAACATGACGTCACCGGTTCATCGCGATGCGCTTGCCGCAGGTTTCCGCCCAAACGACGCATTTTGCCACGTGGCGTACGCGGCTCGGTGCGAACGTGTTTGCTGGTGGACGCTGCCGCGTGGACAAGCTTGGGCAGCTGAGCCGCACGCGGTGACCAGGCGCCCGCAGGGTAGGCAGTCACGGCCAATGCGGGCACGCGCGTCGTGCGGGCCGGCCTACCCCAGCGCCCGCAGGCGCTCCACGGCACGCCCGGACGGACACCCGCCCACGCAGATGCACACGCACGCCCTGCACTTCCTCGGTGCGGGTGACGAGCAGGGCCAGGGCACCGGGACCCGCCGGGACCGGGTGACCTCGGCAGGGCCAGCTAGCTGGCGCCGGGGACGGACCGCGGGGGGGCTGACAAGTGAGTCCATGCCATGCCGCGGGACGTACTACACGATCAAATCAGGAATAGAAATGTGTTTCGTAAGTGAGGACGTGCCGGGGCGGAGGCAGAGTGGCCGCAGCGCCGGCTCTGCTGGGCGGCTGCTGGACTCACGCGCAGGGTTTTGTCTCGCGAGTCCCCGTCTAGGACCGCGTCAACGCCGTGCTGCAGGCATCCGTTCTGCTCGGGACATGAGCCGATATATCCAACCCAGGGTCCCAGCGGGGCTGTCGCGGGGCTGTCGTGGGGCTGTCGCGGGGCTGTCGCGGGGCTGTCGCGGGGCTGTCGCAGGGCTGTCGCGGGGCTGTCGTAACCGCATCCCCGCCTGGCCGACTGTCGCTAGTCCCGACAGGCCTGCGGCGGTAACGTTTTGGCGTCACACGTTTTTGCCAATCACCATCATCTCCATCGTGAACTAGCTCAGCAGGGGCGGCACGAGTTGGCGCGGTGTCCGCGGCCACGGGCGACGGCCACCGCGATACCCCGGATCAGATCGGCGTCGAGCAGGCAGTGCAGGGGCGGACCGGAACGGGTCCCTGCGCGGAGTCCAGCCCTCCCTGTGAGGGCCGCCCGAGACGGTCTGTCCTGTACATCCCACTTGTAATCGGCACGCACCGACAAGCGTCACGGAGGGCCCGGCCCGGTGGCGGCGGGAACCGCCCGACCGAGCCCAACCGGTCCCCTCTCCAACCCCCGTCTCCCCTCCCCTGTGCCGGCGTGACCCCTCACCTCGGTAGGTCACTAGGCGGCCTTGCGTGGCCCCGCCACACTCTGCCCAGGTAATTTTGCATTTTCTTCTTTTGTTGGCTGCTTGTAAAAGCACAGACCACCACCGACTTTGCCACCACCACCACCACCACGGCGGCGGGCGGCGCTGTTATGCGAGAATCGGCCGCTCGGGGGCGCCACCATCTGGCCGCAAGCTGATGCGAAAGCAGCGACGCTCACCATTACCATTGCAGAACGAGTGCCGTTCCGTGTGGCACCCGCCTCGGACGGGGAGTAGCGCCGTCACGCAGAGCGTCGGCCGTACCCCTCGGCGCCCCCTCGGGAGGACTGGCTGCTCTGCTCCCGGACCGGAGCCCATTGCGGAGTCCGTGCGCCTGAAGGGAGCCGAGCCGAGCCAGGCCGGTGAGCTTGGCGCGGCATCGTGCACGGAGCAGCAGGGAGCAGTGCGCCGAATGCACCGGAAAGGCCAAGGCCGTGGACTCGGGTTCAGCGGCGTCGGCGGGCAGCCGACGGCACCTGACCCGGCCCCACCCGGCACCCCGCGGCGCGGTCCGGCGCGGCCCACCCGCCTATGAGTGCCGTGCTAATTGGTTCGTCAATACTCCCCGCACCGGGGAAAAGAGTCTCAGTATAAACATAACGCGCTCTCCCGCCCCGCCCCCTCCCCGCGGTGCCGGTGGGGCTCGGGCAGTGGCACACGAAACACCTCCGCGGCCAGGTGAGGAGAGGTCAGTGACGCTCGCTGACGTTGTTCTGCTCTTCGACAGGAGGCAGAGCACATGGAGCGCGCTATGGTCGCCCGTGGCCCCGCAGCGGCACGAGAGCCGCACGGGTTTGCAGACCGTGGGGGCCCTCAGGTTCTAATCTCATTTTCTCGCGCCATTTTCCTCAACCTATTCTTGTAGCATCGAGTGAGAATATTTGTCTGCGTTCCTTTTGCAAATCGGAATCGAAGCAGGGACGCAATACATTCTTATTCTCGCAATGATGAAATGGGCATCTTCATTTGCCGGCAGAGAGCTGCCGCTCGAACGGCTGGCGTGCGATAGTTTCGGACCGCAGCCGTGCTGGGTGTCGGGGCGGGTGTCTGGGCGGGCCGTGTCCAGGGAGTCACAGCCGTGCCTACGGCGGGGAGGGGCCGACGGGGCGCACGGCGAGCGGCCACTTCCCGGCTCCTCCTCTTCTCCACTTGCGCGGCAACCTTGAAGGCCCCGCGGCGGCGGGGTACCTCCGGCCCGGTCGGCTCCGAGCTGAGCCGAGCTGAGCTCAGCTCTGGTGTGCGCATCCGCGTCGCTGGCGGCGCGGTGCGGCAATTTGTTTTCGTCCAAATTTGTTGTTTCCTAGGTGCCACACCGGCGTCGGCCGCCGCCGCTTGGGTGCGACGCCGAGGCCGCGGCTCCGCGGTGCACGGCGGACATTATCGGGTGCCGGCGCGCGGGCGGCACGGGCCAAGGAAAACGGCCAAACCCGACTAAAACGCCTTATGCAAAGCGTGCAAGGCATGCAAAACATGCAAATCGGGCCAGTGCCATAAAAAAAGGTTGATGTACGCGGCGGCTCGGGTCGCGGGCCAGGAGGGTCTATAACGTGCCTCGCCGCGGCCCGTGGCCATAGTGACGTCACCAGCATAATAGTTGTCATCATCGTCACCACCACCATCGTTATGGAGTACGGTCGCGCCCAAAGTTTGGTTTGCCTCGCCAAAGAAGTCGTCCACGAAGCACGTCCAGCAGCAGCGACAGTGGCCGCCTGTCGTCTCCGCGAGCGCCGGGGGTAGGCCGGCCGCCAGCCCGCACGACACGCGCGTGTTTCGACTGCCTACCCAGCAGGCGGACCGCGGCAGCAAGGCTCCTTCTGATCGGCGGGGCGTGCTCGGTCGGCCTTAAGCCCGGAGGCTCGACTCCTCGTGCGGCGTGACGGGACCGTGGGCAGCCGGGGGGCGGCCGCGGGCCGTGTTCGGGACTGCAGCCTGCAGCGACACGGCGCCGCGAGCCTGCGTGCTCTGCGTGCGACTGACGCACTCGGCCTTGACCGCTGCGGGGCAAACATCCTCCTCCTCCTCCTCTTCCTCTTGCTGCTCGTCGAGCGGAGTCCAGTCAGTCCAGGAAGCGGCCGGCGGCAGCCGTCTCGTCTGCCGGAGTGGCTGTCCACCTCCCAGGCGGCATTACCTCGGCTGACTGAGGCGCGCATCTGCAGAGTGGGAGTAGCTGCCCTGCGGCGCTTGAAGCACGCCGCCAGAGAAAGAGAGAGAGAGAGAGAGAGAGAGAGAGAGGAGTAGGGGAGACTGTTTGACTTGCATTATTAATAGTTATTTTCGAGGGGTCAGCCGCTTCCGAGCTCAGCGTACAGTGAATATATCCATAAACTTGTTTTGCACTCGAAGTATCCGGTCAACAACGGCGGATCCCAGCGCTCCTCGCAAAGATAGGCGGATCTTGTTAGTGCCCGCAAAGAAAGGCGGATCTGGATCTACATAGGAATCCGTGCAGAAATACGCCCTTCTTCGCGGGCAATAAAAAGATCCGCCTTTGTTGACCGGACACGTCGCAATGTGGGCCTGTCCAGGTAGAATCCCGTTCGTTGCCCTCAAAAGGAACCCTCTCGCCGGCAAGATAGGAGCACTCTACGGCCCATATTCATACGACTCACGCAGCACAAATATGTCGACTAGAACTTTTCAGTGGAGTCTCGCCAGACAGACTCGACCGTGGCCCGTGGCCCTAGTGTCAGTGTCCACGGTCATCTCGTCGCCAGGTTCGGAAGTATTCTTTGGCCACAAGCCGAGGCCGACGAAAAAGTGAACACCCTCGACGGGAACCGAACCTCAGACCTATCAATCGTCGGCCCGCCTGAGACTCCCCCTTCCATATATTCTTGCAGTGTGCCTGGGCCTGGGGCTGGCGACGTGGATGTGAGGCGAGGCGTAGGTGTCCGACCCGCAGTCTCCAGCGGGACATTTCGCTACTTTACGAGTCGGCTGAGGACTCCCGCTGTTCTGAGGACGCCTTGGGGCCCGCGGCGGCCCGCGGCGGCCCGTGGGCGCCTCTGGGGCATCGTCGGGTCATCTGCCGTAATAACTGAGCCGGTCCGTAAAGATGTCGCACGAAATCGACACCCCGTAAATCACGGCGGCGGCGCGGCGCGTCCCGTCGCTGTCCGCGGCTGCTCATCCGTTTCCTATTTTCCAGAAACCGCGCGTGTCGGCGGTGTCGGCGCGGTGATGTCAGAGTGAGCTTTATGGTTTTATGGGGCGCTGCAATCCCCGTGGTGGTGGTGGTGGTGGTGGTGGTGGTGGTGGTGGTGGTGGTGGTGGTGGTGGTGGTGGTGGTGGTGGTGGTGGTGGTGGTAAATGGCGAAAATGAGACTGCGCCGTTGTCGCAGTAAAATTGTTTTTCTTTCTTATTTTATTTCTTAAAAATCTTAACTAAAAACAACAAAAAATATATAAAACAGGTGTCACTGACAAAACAACGAAGGGGACGAATAACATCGGGTATTTCGTAACAGCAATTGACTTAGTCTTACATGGTGACCACTTTGTGATCCGATCATGGACGAGCAAATATCGAGAATTACAGCGTGACGCGTGGGGAGCGTGAGACGAACCGTAACTGTGCGAGGGGCCGCGCGTCGCTCGTCACTGATGGCCGGGTTGTACTGTCGGGACGTATTCGGCGACGAGACTCGTACAGAACCTGCTGTCAAGTC
Source organism: Megalurothrips usitatus (assembly GCA_026979955.1). Taxonomy (NCBI): domain Eukaryota; kingdom Metazoa; phylum Arthropoda; class Insecta; order Thysanoptera; family Thripidae; genus Megalurothrips; species Megalurothrips usitatus. The sequence continues at coordinate 77,277 of CM049594.1, forward strand.
CCCGCATATGGCGTTTGGTGGGGCAGATCCGGGAGCGGACCGGGCCGGGCGCGCCACGTCCGCCCTATCTCCTCCGCCTGCTGCTGCTGGCGTCGGTAGTGGTGCTGGTCGTCGACGTCGTCGTCGTGTTCGTGGAGGCGGCCGTGGTCGTGGTGGTGGCCGGCGCGGTGGCGGGCGCGGGGGCGGAGGCGGCGGCGGCCCTGTCCGCGACGCCGTCGTCGGGGTTGGAGTCAGGCCCCGGGTGCGCGGCGATCCACTCCAGGGCGCGCTGAATGGCGGGCGGGATGGGCGGCGGCGTGGGCAGATGCGCGCCCTGCGGCTGGAAGCCGTTCTCGTCGGCGATGTAGCTGAGCTCGATGCGGGTGCCGTCCGGCGCCGTGTACGCGTACCGGCCCTTGGCCGTCTGCGCCTCCAGCTCCGGGTTCCCGGCGTTCTTCAGGAAGCCCTCCTCCTCGGCGATGATCTCGTTGGCCGTCTCGTAGCTGCGGGCAGAGGAGGCGTTCGCATAGCGTTAAACCAAGAACATTCCCAGGTGGTGACCGCGGAACCCGTCTCGTCCCACGGTGCCGCCGGCAGGCCGAGTCCATCGCAGCGGAGGGTGACCGACAGTGACACGTGACCGGACCAGGGCGTGGTCCGGGCCGAGGGCAGCGCAGGGCCGAGGGCCGGGGTCGGTGGACTGTGCCTGTGGCGGCCCGTGGCGGCCTGCGGCGTCCTGCGGCTTTGCCTACAAGAGGGAGGACCGGCCAGACGCGCCGCGCCGCGGCCCACACGTCCACGATGACTCACGTAGGCCCCCGCCGGCCCCCGCCGGCCCCCGCCGAAGGACGCCGAGATGCTGCTCCGGGGTATTCGATATCCATCCACAAAAGTCATCCTGGTTTCGTCACACCTCTGCGGCGTCCTACCGGACCGCACCCCCGTCGCGCCCCACCCGCGGCCGGCAGCCGTGCCAATACTAATCGCGGCGAGGATCGCCCCCGGTGCCCCCGGGCCCCGAGCCCCGCGCTCCCTGGCGGCCGCGCGCGGACGCGGACGGGGTGGCCGACGGCCGCCCCGATCCTTGACCCCCCGGATCCGTTGTGCCTGGGATGTGATGCAGAGGCTATCGATCATGTTGACAATTTTACGGAGCATGCCGGCATCATCGCGTCACTTCACAGCTCGGAAACTGGTGGCGGCCAGGGGCCGGTTGGAGAACGGGCGGGGCGCACGGATGCGCTGCAAGGCCCGGCGGCACGGGCCGGGCACAGCAGAGGCAGACCCGGAGTCGGCGGGCTGGCTGGCTGGCTGCCTGACTGCCTGCCTGCCAGAGCGCCTCGCCGGCCCCCAGCAGCGCTACTAGATGCATCATGACATTTGTACGGATGATTGGGTGACTTGCATGGCACACCTGGCCGAGGCCTGTCGGCCCGTGTCGGCCCGTGTCGGCCAGACACTGCCTTGCCAAATACCACTTGCCCGCACCCCGCCGCCCTGACGCCCGCCGCCCGGGCGGCCTAAGTGATTTCCAGGCGCGTGGCTTCTTGGAAGACGCGTTGCAATCAAACCCGGCGGCGCGGTGGCGGCCACTGTGGCCGGGGCGGGGCTAAGATGACATCACGCATAGCCACAAACTGCGGGCACACGGCGCACGGCCGGGCCCCGACGCGGCAACGGTCATCAAAGACACCCTGCAGGCCTGCAGGTCTCACAGACGGCGGCAGCGGCCCTGAAAAGAGGTCAGACGCATCCTCCTCTGCCTCCGCGCCGTCCCCCGCCGCACCACACCGCACGTCTGCACGCTGGTCTGGCACGGCACAGGGCCCAACGCCGACCGACGCGGCCAGCCACCACTTCTTTTTCTCCTCGCAGCTTCGCCGCCACAGCAGCAGCCGCAGCAGCAGCCACAGCCGCAGCAGCAGCCGCAGCTTCTGGCCGCGCCAGCAGCGCCGTGCCGGCCGGGGCGTTCGCGTCGTTTGCGGCGTCAGCCGTACAGCGCAAAACACGCTCGCTTGCGACCGTCAATTGTTTCATCAGCGGGCCTGGCCGGGTACAGGCACAGGCAGGGGTGCGGCGGCGGCGCGGCGGCGGCGGCCCCCCGCCACGGGCCGCATGAGCCCCATGGCCGGACCCGGCGCCCCCCCCCCCCCCCTCTGCTTTTGTGTCGCTACTGAACGCGTCGTCGTGGGCAGAAGGAGAGAGAAGAAGAGACCGGCACTTGCACTTTAATTACACGTCACGTCGGTCCGCTGCGTGCCGCAAAAACAAAACGCGCCGCCCCGGTGGGTGTGAGAGAGACGAGTGGGGGCCGTGCCGGGCTACGCGTTGTTATACGCCTCAGAATTATGCCCCCTCATTTACTTGGCGCCGGAGGTTTACAAAAAAAAGTGTACCATGGTATTTTGTGAAGCCAACAGTCACTTTGCGAGTGTTGGTCCTTGCCATGCCACCAAATGCCCTTAAAACCTATGTTCTTCCAAACTCGACTGCTTAATCGTGAAATAATAAACAGATTCACTGCTGCCCCCCCCCCCCCCCCCATTTCTCTTTCTCTCTCTTCTCTCTCTCTCTCTCTGCAGTGATCAATTACTCTGACGCGTGTAAACCATTGCGTTGGCGCCTGGCCCTGTGATTGGCCCTAACCGGCCCGGGCCAAGGCCGCTGAGGCCTCATTGCCTTGAAACCGAACAGGCTGGGGCCCTTGGGACCTCGGGGGGCCTCGGCGCTGCAGGGCCTTGGGAGATGAACCCGTCCAAGGCCTTTCCTGCACGCAACGGTGGCCTCTGGCACCCACCTCCCCGGCTTGCCCGGACCCTCGGGGTGGGGATTGGGGGAAGGGGGAGGGCAGGGTGAGGATGGTGTCCGAGAGTTTGCCTGATAGCAACTAACGAACGTTCTCATCTGTGCGGCCGTCGCGGCCGCACCTGAGGAACGAACAGTACACTCTCAGGTGCGTGTTATCGCTTGAGCCTCTGATCGTGAGCCCTCCCCTCCCCCCCTCCCCTTCCTCTCCCTCCCGTCCCCATTGATGCGCTGTGCACACGTGACGCGCTAAGAGGAGCGCGATCTGCGGTTGGTCGGATCACGCCAGAGGGGAGGAGGAGAGGAGGGGCGGGAGCGAAATAGAGGGAGGGGCGTGAAATCCCTGACATTTAAAAAGTGGCGTAGCCGAGAGGAGGAGGAGGAGGAGGAGGGGGGGGGGGGGGGGGGAGCGGTGCGGAACAAGGTATACGCCGAAGCTCATAACATTATTTCAGTGCTCTCTTCTGGGAGAGGCAGGGAGGACCAGGAGGCCATAAATAAGAAAGGAAAAACGCGAGAGGAAAAGTTCAGAATCGTTGGTTTGTCATGCAAAGTTCGGCCAATTTTCTTCTTGTAATGTCAAGAGGCGACACACAGGGGAGAGCTACTGGAGGTGGCCGAAGCCCGGCCGAAGGGGAAGGGGTGGACTGAGCTAGAGCACGCTCCCGAAAGAGGAATGGACGTTCAGCAGCGAGCAAGGGAGGCGAGGAAGATTTCTCGAGAAGGGAGCGAGACAGAGAGAGACAGAGAGAGAGAGAGAGAGAGAGAGGGAGAGAGAGAGCACGGGGAGAGTGGAGAGGAGGGGATAGGAACAAAGGTGGGGAAGCGCAGTGGCGGGGAAGGTCGGTGCGCTTGGGGAGTGGGCTTGGGGATTGGAGATTCTGGGCGGCAGACATTTGAGCGGGAATTTCGTAACTCTTAAGTCATGCCCGAAGCGAAGCAAGTCCTCCTCCCTCCTCTCCGCGCCGGTCCCGCGACCCTCACTGCGGGCCTTACCGCGCGCTACCCGGCCCCGCCCCTCCCCGCCGAGCCCCACCGAGCCTCGCCACGCCCCGCCACGCCCCGCCACGCCCCGCCACGCCCTGATGCACGATTGGGCTCCGGCGGCTCCGCGATGACCCCCCCTCTTCCACCACGCCTCATCGCGCTATGGGGCGTCGGGCCGGCGGCTCTGTCCGCGGTAAGCCAAGAAATTCTTTGTCCCTGTTGGGCGCGCTGTTCAACGGCGGACATCGGCGGGATGCGAAAAAAAAAACCGCACCGACACAATGACACCTTGCGCTTTAGGCGTTCGTGATGTGGAAAAGAGCAGATTTTTGCGACACGGACGCCTCCACCTTTTTCATACTTTTTTTTTGTAGAGAGGTGCCTGAGCTGAGCTCACCCCTCCCACCCACTCGCTCGCCAGGTGCACGGCAAGCGCGCAGTCCTGCTGTGACCCCGATGTGTTTGCAGGCCTGGTTAGCGGCACCGCTAAGTGCGAACCAACACCGATACCGGGCCAGGGCGCCTCGCTGCACGGCTGCAGGCTCCTGACAGGCGCCGTCCCTGCTCCCCGCCGGATGCAGTAACGCTACTTTTGCACCGCAAACACCTTTCCTCTCCTCACTTTCCCGTCCTCGGCCCGCCTCACCCTCGCGGTCGGGCAGCGTAAGCGGAGGCCAAGGGCAGCGCCTGATCGGCCAAGCCGTGGTCAGCGGCGGCGTCCTGGCGGGCCGCCCTCCCTCGGCGGACCACAAGTCCGCGCGTCACGTCCCGCGGCCGCCGGCCGCTGGCATTGAGGGTCGCCCGCACTGTATGATGCAGCACCTGGCCTCCCGTCGTGGGAGGGGGCCCTGGTGGGGGCGGCGCAGGTACGCCAGGCTCGCCAGGCCAGCCAATGACTTGTTCAGCACTCGCGTCGAATGGGCTGCCTGCTGCCACGGGGCTGCCTGACACGGGGCTGTCACGACGGCCGGGCCTGAGCTCATAGCCAACTCACCTCCACTTGTAGGAGCCGTCCGGGTTGACGCCCTCGTTCTCGTACTTGATGATGGCGATGGGAGTGGTGCTGGGCTGCGCCGCCGCTGCCCTCGCTTCCGCGGGCTGTGCTGCCGCGGACTGTGCTGCCGCGGGTTGGGCGGCCGCGGGCTGGGGCGACTCTTGCGCGCACGACAGCGCCAATGCCGACGCCAGGAAGAGGAGAGCCTGCGACGACAAGCGGCACAGGTTGGAGTCGGCGCTGACAAGGTGTGTACGCCTCCCGACAGTACGACGTGTCGCTCCATATGGAGCGTGGCCGGCACGCGGCACGCGGCGACAGATACCACCAGGCCCGGGTTGGGTGTGCCGCTGCGGCTGCTGCGACGACACAGCCAGCGTGACTTGGCCTTTCGTGTCCTCCGTGCCGCGTGTGCGTGTGTGCGTGTGCGTGCGTGTGAGGAGGAAGGGTCACCTGGAAATCACAACACCGTCTACGACAACAGAAAACGGGACAGCTCGAGATCGCCATGGCAAAAAAAAGACATGGCGAAAAGAAAACTAATCAAACAGCTGTCCCTAACTCCGCCTGCCTGTTAAGACAACACTAAAGGCCCTTTAGGGCCATGGCGTCCTTAGGGCTGGAAAAAAAACAGCGCCAGTACCGCTGATTGGCCCTTGTAGGTCCCGAAAAATAGTTCTTCACGTTTATATGCGAATGTCTCAGTAACGCTGCACGCACGGAGACAGCCATAAAAACGCAACATTTTTTTTATTTCTCAATTCTGTGCATCTTGTCCTTAAACAAACTTGATCTAAAACAGAGCCTTATGAGACTTTGGCCAAGAGGGATTGAACCTATATTGCCCCCGGCTTCCGCCAGGACCGGCTCGCCCACTGCTTCAGTGATCTTACGGTAACCGGCGCTGACGGCTGCCCTGGGCAAGCCGCGGGCCGGCCGGTGGGGTGCCTACGCCCCCCGGGCGCACGCACACACGCACGGCGACCCTCGTGGAAGCGGCGCGGGCCGCGAGCCGCGAGGCGTGGGCCCATGCAATGCAGAATGGAGATTCAAGGAATACTCGGAGCGGGTGGGGCGAGTGAGGCTGACGGATGGCGGTTTGATGGCCGGCACCCTTTTGTCTGTTACCCAATACGGTATTCCTCGGGCGTCATTAAAACAGCGCCCGTCTCCCGTCCCGCTCGCTCCGCCCGGCGCCGCCCGGCTCCGCCCCGCGATACAGCAGGCCCGGCCCGGCCGGCTGATGCATATACACTCCCGGCCCCGGTTGCGGCATATGTCAGACACGTGCTGACGCGTGCGGCCGGCGTGTGCCCCGCGTGCGCGCCCCCCTGCGACATCCGCGCCCGCAATCAACAGTTAAAAGTCTTGATGAAATGGCACTACCTGCATGATGATTCGTTCGACATATGCTCTGCTCGCGGCCTCTCGAGTGTTATTTTGTGAGAGCGACAAAGAAAAAAATAACACAATAATAATAACAGAAATACACAAATAATAACACAATGTAAAAATTATTATTGTCACAGAAAATGACCAGCAAGCCGTCAATCAAAATATTTTTATTCCAAATATATCAAAACATGTGTGCTCTTTCTGCTGAGATGTCACGTCTTGTTCGCCACAGGCTTTATCGGTGATCATCGAACCCGCACAATATTTCTCGTTATACGACAATTTTCCTTTTTACATGGCAGAGTTAGGAGGTTTCCGCACGCTGCCCTAAGAGTGACGGGTCCTGCGTAAGCTCCTGCGTTCAGGCAATTTGATTTATAACGCCAAAATACGAAAAGAAAAAAATGGAGAAGAAAAAAAGAGAGTTGATGCAGGAGGAGGTATGAGTGTGGCCGCCGCCGAGCCCGCACCGGCCAACAGGGCCGCCCTACCGGCCCGCACTGACCCGCGATAGGCCAATTACCGACCCGAGGAGAGGAGAGGCGCGGCGGCGTGCGCGGTGCGCTCTGTGCAGCCCGAACACCGGCCCGACCGCGCCGCGCCGACGCCTTGAGAGGCGCCAAACCTCCCCCCGATCACTGGCGCCGTAATTGGTGATCACTGCCGCACGCCGCGCACGCCGCGCACGCCTGGTCATCGCTTGGCCGGTCACCGCGCCTCGATAGCCGTGGTCCTGTCGTGTACGCAGATGCACACTCCGCGCAAGAACGCCTCCCTATTCTTTCCTCCCGGTACTCGCTGCGCCCCCGTCCGCAAACGGACCGTAAATAATCACCATCAGATGTGGTATTGATGCCCGGGACGTGGAGGGGGGCCGAGGGGGGCCGAGGGGGGCCGAGAGGGGGCCCGAGGGGGCCGAGGGGCCGCCAGTAGCGGCCGGAGCCCGCAAGTAGCGCCGCGCCGCTGACTGATTGAGGACTTAATCACCCATACAGCGGTAGCGACTGGCCCACACGGAGCAGCAGCGGGCCGCCACCGGCCGCCACCGCGCCGCCCGACCGACGTCTGACAGACTGCATTGTTTCGAGATGCGGACCGCCGCCGGACGGTATTGCAAGAGGAGCGCGGAGCGGAGGAGGCGACGCGGGGAGACACGAAGAATGAATGAGGGGAGAAAGGACAAGAAAAGACAAACTGGAGCATTGACAATGACGGGACGGGCGAGGCAGAGAGAAAAGGGCATCGGCCCGCCGCCGCCGCGCTCTCTGTGACGCTCAAACCATTATCCAAAAACGCCCCCGTGCGTCGGCGGCAGCCCTGAGGCGCTGTGTTCCAGCGGCCGCCCACGCCACCCTCCGGCCTTCCGCCTGGGAGCGTCGATGGTGAAATGGCAGGATGGGCAGGAGTGACAGGGCCGGTAGGAGGACCAGTAGGACCGACAGGACCGACAGGACCGACAGGAGCAGCAGGACCGACAGGACCGACAGGACCGACAGGAGCAGCAGGACCGACTAGGCCGACAGCAAGGGCAAAGCAGACGACGGCAAATGTACCCCAAAATCATTGTTCCTATCTTCATCCCACGTTGCTCTGGTATTATATGTTTAATTTTTTTAAGCCAATATGGTGAGTGAAGTGGGTCAACTAACTTCGCGGTGGTCGGGAGGAGGGCGCCGAGGCACCCGCCGGCCGGGCTGCGGCGCTGCGGCGGCCGGGCTGCTCGACGGGCCCTTTGAGCGGCGCGCGTCGCGTCGCCAATTTGTGTGGCCGGTCAAGGAGGAAGGGAGGACTCGACAACACTTTGCCAGTCCGGGCCGCGCGAGTCAAGTGGTTGGAACAGCGAAGCACGGCGAAAAACGGCGAAGCACCGCGAAGCCTCTGTGGAACCCTTGCGACACGCGAGCGGCGCAGACTCTCGGAACCCGCAGGCGGGCGGACCTGCGGAACGGCGGCCCCGCGGACGTAACACGTGCAAGACGGATGGATGTCCTGTCCCAGTTCGAACAGAAGCGCCGAAGAGCTGCTGTGTGGGGGTGTGACAGATGTCAGTCACCACGCGGCAGCACTCGCCAGCCACCCACACCTAACCTTCTTCCGACTTCAGTCCTAACAGAATTTATCATAGCGACGATTCAATGAACTCTATGTCTCTGCCAAGCAATTTTTTGAGCGTCTATGAAAATAGGTCGAAAAATTATACACTAGGCGCTGAGTCTCTCTCGTATTATGAAGTCTGGACAGCACATTGATGAGAACCGCGAAGAAAACTGACCATATAAATAATAGAAAAGCCGATACACGACTGTTAACACGTGTTTACGACGGAAATTGCACTCTGTAAGAATTTTTGAGCGAATGTGATTGATTTGACAACAGCCACTGATTTTCATGACGAGAGCTGATGAAATAATGACAGATTCATAAGACATTTCCTCTGCAATAAAATTTCATCAAATGCGTGTCCCCTAGACACGTGGAGATTGGATTGTTTAGATGAGATTTTAAAAATAGTTCTTAACGTGGATAATAGGCATGGGGTTACGTAGGGGATTTTCTAGAGCATTTATAAAAAAAATCACTCAGACACACTACTGGTCTGTTCGGACTAGTCGGTGGAGACTTGAGCGCGGGGCACTACCCGAACATCTCTAGACAGCCAAACCGGACATCGACCCAACTATAACGCGAGGACACTCTAAATTTGGGAGGACAGAAACCAAATTTGAAGGCCTTTAAGGCCAAAATTATTTTGCACCGTAGCAGTATAGACAATAAATCTAAACATTTCAGAAATAATCGTACCGTAGCTACAACACTTTAGTACACAAGCTATTTTTCCTAGCTTAAGTCGGTCATCTGTTTTCTGGGGTGTTAGATTTCGAGCCTAACATCTGAGAGTTTAAATTCCTCGCCGCACTCATTTTGAAAATTCTCCACGGGTCAAAACGACATTTTTCGCGGGTATGTGAAAGAGATACTCTCCAAGCACAAAAAGACAACAATTTGAAATGATTTAATAAAGCAGAAAGATGGTCCAATGGCATTCGAGTTGACCGAATGATAAACGATAGCTTTAAAAGCAAAGCTTACGAAATAAAGTAAATGAAACAACCTGCACAGGCGCACCACATGTTGTGCGCACGAAACCAGCCGTGGCCACCAGAAGTCATAAAACCCAATAAAACCTCTACAAGTTCCACGTCTTCTGCTAAGGTAGGCGGGAAGAGGCGATGGCTGCACTCTGGAGCATGCACACTCTGCAGAAGCACAACTCCGTTTTCTTCCACGGCATCTCTATGCAGTCATCGTCCTCCGCTGGATAATCCAGGTAATCCATGTCGGGCTTGCGGCATCCGCGGCAGGAACTCACATCCACACAGAGACACTTTGTTCACTGATGCACACGGTCACTTCACTGTCACACAAACACGCATGGGGCGGGGAGTACCAACCGTGGAGTGCATCTTGCAGCGGTTCGCACACCGGCGGTCGACGAGGGGGAAGGAACTGACTGGCAACGGTCCAGGCCGATTCCAATATTTATACCAGGCGAAATCTCAATCGAAGGCCCCCACTACCCCCGTCCGAGCGCCTCGCCCCGCAGCTGCCGCTCGGGGGGCCCCAGGAGGGGCTCGGCTCGAGGGTCCGGCCTGGGTGCGGGGGAGGGGGCTTCATCCCCTCTCTGGCAGCGCAGCTCCGCGGGCTGCGTCCGCGTAGAGGCGCCGTAGGCCGCCAGGCGGTTCGGACGCGGCTCCCCATCCGCCGGCGGGACGCAGCCCGGGAGTGGTGGGGCCCGGACGGGCCGCAGGGGCGGGTGGGGCACCGGTGCCGCCGGCCCGGTCAGGTGCGGCCCGCTCGTCGTGCGCACCCAAAGACAGGCGCAGGGACAAGGTTTACTAGGGCCCCGCATTCATTAACGAGGCAACGGCGCGCCTCCATCGGCCGCGAGTGCTATCGCATCTCATCGCTGAGGCAACCGTGGCGGTGCCCGGCGGGTACCGCGCCTCGCGGGGACGGGGCACAGCTCCGCAGCTGCGCAGCTGCGCCGGCGGATGTGCTCAGCAGCGCCTGCGGGCGCCTGCGACTGCCGGGGTAGGCCAGCCCGCGCGACACGCGTGCGTGCTACCGGGCTGGAGTTGCCTACCTGGCAGGCGCTCTCGACGCTCACCGCTTCGCGCTTGCAAGCGCGCTGATGCGGCGCGAGCGCGGTGGTCGGTCGGCGCTACGTTAGTTCTCCAACGCCCACCATTGACGTGCGCCGCGGAGGAGACAGAAATGGGCGTGACAGTGTTCATGGGCGTGCCGGCGAGGCCCGCGGGGCACGCCTCAGGCTCGCCTTGGGCCTGCCTGCCTGCGGCTCAGCTGGCGCGGCCCGCGGCCCGCCGGCTGCGATGAATTGGTGGACCTCGTCACCCCGTATAAATGTGTCGCAAAAGGTTACCACCCTTTCACCCGCACAGCGTCCCGTCCCGGCCCGTCCCGTTTCGAGGCTCGCCTAGCGCGAAACAGGTGCCTGTTGTGTTACACTATATTGTATTACCCCTACGTTGCGTTTTTTCCCCAGTCGGCGAGATACGCCCATCTTCATGCGCGGAGTGGTTTGTTAAAAGAGAGGAGGTATCGAGAAAAGCTAGCTGTGCAGCGCAGCGCTCAGTCGAAAAAAAAAAAAGAAACACGCCAAGATGCATGTTTTCTTTTGCACATTAGAACCAAAACGCCGGCCGGCGGCTAGCCCGTCCCAAAAGTAGTCGACTCTTTCAAATACCGCGGGCCACCCCGGCAAACTGTGCCATTGGGCCTCAAAATAGCGTGTGCAAATTTTTTTTGAAAAATTTTAATATTTAGAGGTCGCGGACGGCCATTTAAGGGCACACGTGAGACCCAAAAACCATGATGGCGGTATGAAAAAAATGTGGATCCCCTAAGGTCAATCTCGACAAAGAAGAACCCCACTGGGACGCAAATTTAAAGGAAAACGTCGTATCTCTTACCGTTTTTGAGATATTGCTGTCAAAATGGCCAAAAAACACGTGAAAAGCAGGTTGGGCCTGTTTTGGCTGTTTTGGCTGTTTTTGGCCCTTTTGACGTTTTCCTTTAAATTTGCGGTCCAACGGGGTTCTACTTTGTCGAGATTGACCTTAGGGGATCCATATTTTTTTCATATCGCCATCTTGGTTTTTGGGTCTCACGTATGCCCTAAAATGGCCGTCCGCAACCTCTAACTATTAAAATTTTTCAAAAAAAAATTGCACACGCTATTTTGAGACCCAATGGCACAGTTTGCCGGGGTGGCCCAGGGTATTTGAAAAAGTCGACTACTTTTGGGACGGGCTACCGGCGGCTCCCTGCTAATGGCGCCGCCGCGGCCTGTCCGTCCCTCCGTACGTGCGGGCGGCTCCGGCGGCTCGCGTGCGACCCCCGTTATGCAAACAGGAAGGTGATTGGTCCGGGGGCCGTGCCCTGTCCGTGCCATCGCGGGGAATAATGTGGCGTATGACTGATGCGAGTCGTGTCGAAACGATCCGCGGTCTTCCTCTAACCTGAAATAAGTGTATTTCTCGCACTCTTTTGCTGCGGCGGAAGCGGTCGCAGCAGCAGCGGCAGCAGCGGGAGCCCCTGCGTGGGGGCACTGCCATTTCTTATACGTTTTTCGTATCGCTCGCGCTAGATTATTCACTTTGACTTTTATTGCGATGTATGGCACATAAAAACAGGAAGGAGGGGGGGGGGGAGGATAGGAAATGTACGCAGCAGCAGTAACAGCACCCGATGCAGGTCAATGTAGGGCACGAGGCAGGAACGAGTATAAATCTTGCTCAAAGCTTTTGTCTCTCGTCTGTTCGCGAACAGCGCTATGCTGGCCCGGCGGCGACGGCGAGGGCCCGGGGGCACGGCCCGAGTTGCGAGGGCGGCCCAGCTTGTGAGATATCAGCCGACGCGGCTCGGCTCCGAAAATGCACAGGCAGGGCGAGAAAGAAGCCGCTTCCTTTTCAAAAATATATCACTATTATTATTGTGTTGCCGTGCCCATTCTGACACCTTTGCGATGGCGTGGCGGTAGCTGTCCTCCGCTTCCTCTCCCTCTCTTATCTCTCTTCCTTGTTCTCTTACCGGGTGCTTCCTCTTCTCTCTCTCTCTCTCCCTCTCTCTCTCACGCTCTGCTCCCTCCTCTCCGCCCTCCCCCCCCCCCTCTTTCTGTGCTCCCTCTCCGCCGCCCTTCTCTCTTTCTCTCGCTCTCTCTCTCTGTCTCTCTCTCTCTCTCTCTCTCTCTTTCTCCCTCTCTACCTCCATCCGACAGAAGGAAATTAGGGCAATGGGACTGGACGCACAGCGACGCACGAATCGGTTTCAATGACGCAAGCCGGCGCCGCTTTTAATTAATAATTGCAAGTCATACAGGATGAGTCGCAGAGACGGAGCAGGGCGGCAGGGCGGCAGGGCGGCAGCGGTACCTCCGTGCCTCCGAGACCGACTCCGGCGCCGCCTGGCACGGAGATGGCCTGAAGTTCGGACGGCGCGGGCACGGCTCGGGGGACGGACGGTCGTCGTCGGGCTGCGAGCGCCGGCAAATGTCTCCCCGTCGTCGGGGTTCGTCGTTTGCGCCGCGCGGCCGAGACCCCGGCCGAGCTCCCTGCGTGGCCCACCGGCGGCCATCGAAAGTGTTTGGAAAGTGCTACACATTAAGGAACATAATGGAACGTCGTCTTGCTCTTGCCCCACCGGCATCAGCACCGCGTTGGCGGCGGCTCGGCGGCGACGGCGGCACGGCGGACGCCATCAGCCGGCCGTTCGTCAGCGGCGCGCTACCAGGGAAACACGAGCAGCTGTCCCGGCAGAGGCCACGCGGCCCGAGCTCAGCACGGCTCGGCCTGGCCTGTGTGATTACATTGATTCCCTGAAAAATTACGCCAAAAGTGAATAACGGCGCTCGCAGCGAAGGCCGCAGGCGCGGTGCTCCTCGGCGCGGGTCGGGCACGGCGGCACCGGCTCCAGACGTCCCCAGCGGTGCGGAGTGGGCGGGCCACCACCGCTCTCCCACCTGTGATTACGCGCCCTGCTTCCGATAGCACATAATGTGTCCCACGGTATCGTTTCCCGATCCACGCATTTTGAAGGCTCATACGCTGCTCGTCCGCCCCCCCCCCCCCCCCCCCCCCCCCGCGCGATGTAAAATAATGTGAGACAAAGACTCTATGGAGTTCATTTCGGTGAACAGCGGGTTCTTGACGGAAATGGGAAGCGGGACGCCCAGCCGCTGTGCCGCGCCGCCCGTCGGCGTAGTGTAAGTCGCCCTGCCGGGCCGCGCCCCGACCCGACGCGTTTGTTAGGACGCATTGAAACGGTCCTGGTCGGGACGGGATGGCCTCTTGATGACTTGTATTGTGGCCGATTAGTGGTGGAAACACCACCTGGTGCTGTGGGAGTGGTTGGGAGGGGGGGGGGCACTGCAATGCAAGACGCATATAACCCCAGAGGATATAATTTATACAGTGGGATGGAGACGAATTTACTACAAGCACATGGGTGTGGTCACTTCCTACCTACTGTGACAGCGGCGGCTGCACCTCGTCTTTGTATGACCTACATTTTTACACATTTGAACCAAAAAGGGAAGAAAATACCGGACGACCGTCGGCTTTTAAATACCACGAAACGGTCGGCCGTTTGTTCCTGGCGCGGCGCCTGCAGACGAGTTTTTTTTTGTTTGTTTGTTGTTGTTGTTCTTGCTGGATGTCGCCGACTGCGGAGCCCAGGGCTCTCTGCGCTGCTTCGGCATTTTCTCGACGGCGTGTACCAAATTGAAAATGGGCACGCTAAGGAGCCGCGCTGCGACGTATCTCTACGCCGAACAAAACAAAAAACAACACGCACACACAAACGCACGTGCACCTTCACGGCCGCAGCCGCCCTCGACACCCGCTACGCGACTCATTTCGCCACGTAAACTTGTTCGTCGTTGTTGTTGTTGCCCAAGGGGCCCCGTGCGGGGTCGCCGCGGGCCACGGGGGCCTCCACCGGGCGCAAGGGCCGCCGCCCCAGCGAGGTTTAAGGTCAATCTTCACTCGTTGTTGACGACGATGCAGGCTGAATGAGCACCGTGCGGAGGCGTCGGCAGGCACCCTCTGACCGGGGCCGGGCCGCCGGTGACATCACAGCCCGGCACAGCCCGGCCTCCCGGCCTCCCCTCCCCCGAGCCCTCCCCGCACTCAACGCACTCGTGCTGGCGGCCCGGAGCCATGCTGCGGGCACCCGCGTGCTTGGCCAATTAGAAATCGAAGCGTTTCATTAGGATCGCCGTCCCCGGAGTGCGTGCTGCTGTGTGACGAGTAGCAGCCCCCGGTCACGGGCGCTTCCCTTTACACAGCCCCTCCCGCCACCACCACCTGGACTTCCGTGGGAGGCGTTACTCCACTCGCGGACGGCCGAGGGTGACGCAGGGCCTTACGACTTACCCGTCGAAGCAAGCGACTCCCGCCCGGACCACTCCTGCCTCTCACGTTGCCTCACTGTCAGCGCCTCGTCAGTGTCACGCCTCGCGTTCGCGGGGAGAAAAACCTGCCAGTTTTACTCCCCGGCGCCGCCAGCGTGCACATTTTTTTTAAATATGATTTTTTTATTAGGTTTTAATAATACACAAAAGGGCTCGGTGGTGTCGGTCGTGTTGCATGCGCTCGTACATTTCTATCGGCGATCAGTTGATGAGGGAAGATGATTATGCGACGCGGGAAATTTGAGAGATTAGAGATGCCACACTTAGTCTCCGTGCGCGGCGTGACCTTTCTCGGCGTGGGGCGAGAGGAGGGAGGGAGGGGGGGACGCTGCGCCGTAGCGTGCTGGGGCAGTGTAAGAGTGCATTCAGTGGAGCGCGTGAAAAACACCACCGCGGCGCCGCGAAATATAAAGAAACTGACGAGAAATGGCGTAGTGTACGCACCGCCGCGCGGCTGGCAGAGCGCCCTGGAGGGTAGGCAATCCCGCCGAACGAGGCAGCGCAGCGGGTCTGCCTACCCTGCACTCGGCAGGCGTCCACCAGCGCGAGGCTCCCACCAACACACTCCGGAGGGTCAGGCGAGCGTCCGGCTCGATGTTCGCAAGCGGCAGAGCGGCGGCAGCAGGTGCCGACAAGAGTCGTCCGTCGCCGCCGGGTCCGCCGGGTCGTGTCGTCGTGTCCGGCGTGGCCACACGCACACCCCGTAAAGTTCACGGCGAGGTAACCTTGCAGGGCACGCCAAGCCGCCACCTCTCTCTCTCTCTCTCTCTCTCTCTCATCTCTCTCTCCCTCTCTCTCTTTCTTCCTCCCCTCTCCCCCCTTGGCCCCTAAGGGCCACTAGACAAGGACGGAGCCGCGCTATGCAGGGTCGCGAACTCAACGACGCCCGGCGAGGTGGAACGCGTCGTTCGAGTGCTCTCGAGGGCTGTCCTGTCCAACGGGACCTCCTACACAGGAGGGCCACCCACAGGGCCGCCTGAGCTGCCTACAGGACGGCCTTCAGGTGGTGTTACACGGCCGCCTACAGATGCTAAGGACCACCACCTGCAGGTGCTACAAGGCCACCTACAGATGCCACAGGGCCGCCTACAGACGCCACAGGACCGCCACCTACAGGTGCTACAGACGCCGACCTTTGGATCGCCTTTAGCGCCGGCCGGCGTTGACGTCATCGTGATAAGCGCTTCGCCGCCAAGAATCGCCAGGCCGCATCGTCATATTGGCGAAGAAAGTGCAAACAGCAGGTGGCGGGCGCGGCGGGCGGCCGAGCCTTGCCCGTGAAACTAGCCTCTCATCCCCTTGGAAGAGGCGCTGACGAAACTAACCGGCCCGACCCGGCCCCCCTATACATGTGCCCGGGGCTGCCGCCCGCCGCCCTGATTGCCGTTTAATTACCGGGCCGTCACGGGGGCGTCATGGGGGCTGCGTCCGCGGCGAGCTGCGGCGGCCCGCGGCGGCTCTGCACGCGCCGCGCCCTCGGCGGCCGCGGCGCCTCGCAGCCCCCCCCCCCCTCTCCCCCTCCGAGAAGTCTGGAGCACGAGCAGTGGCGGCGTCAGTGGGCCGGGGCCGGGCTGGAAGACAATGTCATTGCATTTAAAGCTCGCCTTCGCGCGCCTTCGGTGCCTTTCAGCGTTGTATAACACGGGGACGGCGGCGCGGCGTGCCCTGCACGCACGTAGAGAGGACCGACCCGGAAGCAGAAAAAGTGTTGTAACCGTGACCCATCCCGCGCGCGCCTCTGCGTGTGGGCGTGAGTGGAAGAAAGCGATTCAGTGCAGTTGACATATACTGCCGCGCGCTGCTGCTGCCACTTCGGTGTTTGCTTCACCTGACGTTGATGCCCCGACTGTGGCGTGGCGGCTGGTGCCCTGTCGTCGAGGAGTATCTACGGCGCGGTGCTGACGTGTCGCCGACGAATTGTACCTACTGTGGGCTCACGAAGTTTTTACCAGGTGATAAATCAGCATCACCTGCAAAATAGTCAACAATATTATGATAATGTATCAACGACTTCTACTCGCTCATGCAGCAGCAAGAACAGGATAGGGGGAGGAATTTCGGAAGACCAGGTCAACTGTCAACTGTGGAGGTGTGATAGCGGGTGCGGCACGGAGAGTAGAGAACAAAATTACCGCGATACTTTCCCTTGCGAACCGGCAATTCAAGTGCCATCCGGTGGCGCCTTCGCTGCGCGGCGTGATTTGTGAGGAGGGGGCGGGGCGGGGCGGGGCGCCACCTCCAGCCGTGCTGGATGGGTGGTCTAGCTGCCGGCGCCAGCACGACGCAGCCTGCGGCCCCTGCGCCTCCACGCGGCCTCGCTTGTCGACTCGGCACGCGGCTTAACCCTGGCGCACTGGTCCGTCGCTGCACCGGCCTGTGTCCGCCGCCCTTGCTGCGGCTGGGGTCACGTGACTAATGTTTTGGTTGCGTCAACGATGAGAGAGTGTGGTCTCCGCCGCCGCGCTCTGCTCCGCTCCCGCTGGCCGGTTCGGTCCGGCGTCGGCCTGGGGTCTGGGCCTCCGCCCCAGAGGACACATTGTTTGTCACCCAGGCGCTACCCGCGGGCAGCCGCGTATAAGAGCCGCCGTCGCACCCCAGCCGACAGTCACCAGCCCGGACAGCTGAGCAGGACACCCACCAGGACCCGCCAGGACCCCGCCAGGACAGCACAGAATGAGGACCGTGCTGGCGGTGAGTGGGCGTCCGTCCCGCGGTGACCAGCCACGGCTCAGGCCGTCAGTGCTGAACCCTGAACCCCGCGGGTCTTGTGTTGCAGATCGCCCTGCTGGGGGTGGCGGCAGCCGTGGCGTCGCCCGCGGCTCGGCGCGAGTCGGACTACGGCGGCGTGCTGCTTGCGGCCGGCCCGGCGGCCCCGGCGCTTCCGGTCCACGCCAGCGTGTCGCCGTACCCCAACGAGCCGGCCCTCGCCATCGGGATGTTCAGCGGGTCTGGACTGCGGAAGAGGTGAGTAGACGCCGGCTGGCGGCTGCATGAGCGACGACAGCACTGGATGACGCCGGGCTGCCTGTTGCAGGGCCGTCGCGAAGAGGCGGAGGCGGTACACCGACGCCGACCTCTACGACGAGCTTGCCGCCGAGTCCGACTATGACGGGATCGACTACCGACGCCGACGGGCCGCCGACGCACCGCGTGCCCACCTCATCGAGTCCCCCTTCGGCCAGAGCTCGGACATGGAGGACGCCCACAGGGTGCGCAGGGCGGCCCAGCAGGAGGAGGATGAGGACACCGAGCAGGACGCGGTGAAGGACCCTCTGGAGCAGACCAAGGAAGGCAGCGGCGAGGACAGCAGCGGTGACATCAGCCACGAGCACTTTCCCCGGAAGGTGCGGCGCGACGCGGGCGACGCCGGGGATGACGACAACGACGAGGACGTGTACCGGGACTTGCGAGACCCGCCCCTGCCGACGTGGGCTCGCACCAGTGACAGGGCGAGGCGCCAGGTGGCTGACTACGTGGACCCGGCCATGGCCGGCGACGACGACAGCCCCGACTTCCTTCGGGAGCGCCGCGAGCTCACCGAGGGGTCGACGGTCGCGGCTGGTGAGGAGACGGAGACGGCCACTGCAGCCGCCGAGGGCACGGAGCCCGCAACCGCGGCCGTGCTCGTGGAGCACGGCGACAAGGACGACAGCCTTCCCCGCAACACCACTGACGGTGAGGTGCCGCAGGACAAGCAGACCCCTTCTCTGGCGCCTGCCGCTGAGCCACGGGCCGCTGCGGGGACCCCTGCTCAGAGGCAGGCAACCACGGCGGTGACGACCAACGAGGCCTCCGGCCCGGAATCAACCACGAATTCGGAAGCCGGCGATAAACCCACCCTCCCGCCATCACCAGCCACGATTACTGTCATGTTGACGAGCACGACACCTACCAGCACCGCCAGCGCATCCAGCGCTCCGGATGCAGAGGGCGTTTCGGCCGCCACCACCCCCAGCACCACTAGCACCACCAGCACCACCAGCACCACGAGCAGCACCAGCATCACCACCGGCATCGACACCGACGCGGAGGAGAAGTACACCATCATCTACAGCGGTGACTATGTCGCTGACTCGAGCAGCAGCTCAGACTCCAGCCGCTCCAGCAGCAGCTCGGACTCCAGCAGCTCCAGCATCAGCTCCGGCAGCAGCTCCGGCAGCAGCTCCAGCAGGTCAGAGAGCAGGCGGAGTGCTGCAGAGTACGAGTCTGGATCGGCGGAGTCCCACGACTCCAACGAGGACGCACGGCCGCTGCGCCTGCGCAGGACGCCGCAAAACAACCCCGGTCGCTTCGACGGCTACGTGCTGTCTGACTTCGCGGGTCACCGCGCGGGTCGCTCGGTCTGGGCCTCTCGCGCGCGCCGTGAAGCACCGTCCGAGGCGGAGGTCATCAAGACCCTCCTCGAGGCGCCCATCGACGAGACGATCCTGGGCGAGCTGCCGGTGAGGCGGACAAGACAGGCGCCTCCGCCGCCCCAGCCCCAACCGCTGCCGCTCGCTGACAACGGCATGCCCGTCACTCTGCTGGTCCCCTTGGTGTCCCTCCCCGCAGGGAACGCATCTGACACGAGCCCGGCCCTGGGCGCAGCCCCCGTCTCCGCGCCTGCCGCAGCCCCCGCTGTTGTTCTCGCAGCCCCCGCCGACCCTGCTGCCCCCGCTGCCCCCGCTGGCGACACCAGTGCCGTTCCCGAGAAGGTGCTGCAGATATACACACAGCACGGCACTGTCGACGTACCCCCTCCCGCTGCAGTGGCCA
Source organism: Megalurothrips usitatus (assembly GCA_026979955.1). Taxonomy (NCBI): domain Eukaryota; kingdom Metazoa; phylum Arthropoda; class Insecta; order Thysanoptera; family Thripidae; genus Megalurothrips; species Megalurothrips usitatus. The sequence continues at coordinate 96,683 of CM049594.1, forward strand.
CGACCCTGGCTCCCGCCGCTCTCCCCGCGGTCTCCGTGCCCGTGGTGCCTGTCGTGGTGCCCGAGTCCGCCGTCAGCGGCGTCCTTGCCCCGGGCCCCCCTGCCCACGTCGACATTGTGAACCTCGGCGACGACAGCGCGCCCGCCAGCGCGCCAGCAAGCGCCGTAGTGTTGACTGTCCCCCAGTCCGCGATTTCCAGCATTAGCATGGAGGCGGAGTCCGCACCTGTGGCCGCCGTCCCTGCAGCACCTCAGGAAGCTTCGGAGCCGACCATGGCCACGAAGCCCCTGCCTCAGTTCGCCGCGGCCGCCCCCGCTCCCTTCACCCCGGCTGCGTTCGATCAGCCCCAGCCCGAGAGCCTGGACGTGAATCCGAACCTCCTCCCGCCTAGGCAGTACTTCGACGTGGACTCTCGCCCACGGGGACCTGCCGGCTATGCCGCTATCGTGGAGAAGACCGTCCGGGCCAGCCCGAACGGCAGCTACATGTACAGGTAAGCACGCAGGGCCAGGACGAGCTGCAGCAGGCTGACGAGCCTGCCGGTCCGCCTCTAACCGGCCTCATGCTCGCAGTTACGCGACGGCCGACGGCGTGCGGGTGGCGGAGACCGGCGTCCTCAAGGAGGTGCCCGTCAATATTGCGGCCCAGGGAGCGGCCGCCGGGAGCCCCGGCACCACGCTGGCCAACTCGGTCAGTGGCGGCTACAGCTATACGGCCCCGGACGGCACGTACTTCAGCCTGCGGTGAGTACGATAACACGGACTCGACAGTCTAGCGCCTCGAGAGTGGCCCGCGCGGCCAGCTTGGGCCAGACCGCCTCTGCTTTGTGTCTAAACTCTCGCGTGTCCCCCGCAGGTACGTGGCCGACGAGAACGGCTTCCGACCCGTGCTGGGCGAGTCACTCCCCGGCGAGCAGGACAACGCACGAGCGGCCAGCCGCTTCGCGAAGTAGTCGCCCCACCCCAACGCGGAAGGGCACGAAATGAGACACTGAAGTTTCGACACCTTATCACCTGCACAAGACTGATTTGACCGAGGCACTGTCGTTCTGCGGCGGCTGCGTCTCGACGACTTTATTGCACTAGATAGTAATAATTATGTAATAAATAATTTTTGTACACAAGTCCCGAATTATTTCTAGCCCTGGCTGTACACGAAATGGCAAGTGTTTCTGCTGGGGTCTGCCTGACAAAATGCAAGGTTTCGACGTTTATGTTTTCTTCTTTAAATCTGGCACCGCTAGACCTTTTGCTCTCCAGCTTTGTTCTACGCGCCGTGCAGGCGGGCAGCCCATCGTGATCCGGTGCTCGGCGCTCCTCCACTCCAGGGAACTCCAGCGGGGAATAGGGCCGGGCCGCCGGGCCCCGCCCGCCATCAGTGGCAGTCTGTTGGGAGGAGTGCCTAGTGCCTGGCAGTCCCTAAATGCTCATCCGACCGGTGGACCGTAGATGGACGTTCTAGGAAAGAGGGAGCCTGTTAAAGTGAGCATCTTAGCAGAAAACGGCGTAGGTGCTCCTCCTTGACGTGTCGTTGCAGTCCTTATCACCGTAGGACAAATCAGGCAGTGCTACAAAAATGTATCTTTCTATAGGACTCCGTCGCACAGACAACGTCGCGCAACCCTGCAGACAAGGGCACATGAGGTTGGGCGGTATTTAAACCCGCGGGCGGGCAGGTACGCCGCGAGCCCTGCGGAGCCCTGCGGAGCCCTGCGGAGCCCTGCGCTGCCGCCGGGGCCCCCTCCGGCCCGCCGCGGGCCCGCGGGCTGCGTGTACTGTATACATCATAGACACCGCGGCGACAACGCCGCCGCTGCCGCCAATTGCATCACCGCGAGCTCGTGAATGGTGTTAGCGCGGTACCCGGCAAAATAAAAACCGGGGAGGGATTTGAATGAAGAGGGACGGCGGCGGCGGCAGCGCCCCGCGAGGGGCCGTGAGGAGCACGGGGGCCGCGGGGGGCGCGGGGGACACGGGGGCGCGGGGGGCCGCGGACGTGGAGTCGCAATTACTACATCGTCTCTAAGTAACCGCATCTCTGCTGCGGCCGGGCCGGGTCGCGTCCGAAGAAGGCGGCACCCTGTGAACGAGATCTGCCAATGGCGACTCGCTGCTCCGCTCCGCGCGCCGCCGGCTCCACCCGTGGCAGCGGCCTGCTTTGGCGCGGGGCGGGCGCCCTGCTGGTGGGCGCCGTGGCCGCCGGTATGCGAGCCCTGCTTCATCCCGCCGCAGAACGTCGGTGGGATTTGGAGACAGACTGTCTGCGTAGAGAGTGAGCTCTAATATGCAACCGCGAAATAACAAAGAAAACCGTCGGGCTGGCTGCCGCTCGGCGCGTCGGGGGCCGCGGGGGAGGGAGGGGGGGCACCGCTCAGCGCCTTGCCACGCCTCTGCTGCAACATGACCCGCTTACTAGTGATGGCTTCGCTTTAATATTTCTATCAAGTCCTCACAGCGCGTGGATGACAGCGCCTGGCGGGTAGGCAATGACAGCTACTTCTGCATGCGGGCTGCAGCGGGCTGGCCCACCCGAACTCTCGCAGGCGCCATGCTCTGCGCCCTCCGCGCCGCCTCCGCGCCGCTTGCTCCAGTATGGAGGAACTGCCGGCGAACTGTTTGGCCGGCTCGACTCCTTTTGGGCGTTGCATCCCACTCCGCTGCAGGCACCGCAGGTGCATGTCTGGGAGCAGCTGGAGGTGACACGACTGTTAACCTCAATCGCAGCCCGGCGGCTTCCTCCTGCACGCTACCCTCCCCACCCCTCCCCTCTCCTCGACTTGGTTTAATTTCGCCATCGCGACACAGGACAGGGGGCACTACTTTCGTCTGCGGCGTGCTGCATATCCTCTCCAGTCCATGTAATGTCACGGTACAGCGTTCACGAGTGATTTTCGACATGCCAAAGCTAGTGATGCGGCGCTGCGTCTTCCCCTCTCCGTCCGAGAAAAGGGTCGCGCTTTGCCGTCGTCGGTATCCAAGGGATCATACTCAACCAGGAGCTGGCGGCGGGGAGGGCACAGTGACAGCGAACAGAGGAGAGGCGGGGCGGGCGATGGGCGAGGGGGGCTGTGGTGGCGGGCTCATCTGCCTCAAAGTTGGCAACTCTCGGGCTGGTGGGGGTGGCGTCGCCGGGCGTCGCCGAGCCTCGTGGGGTGCTTTGCCCCCTCCCCATTATATAAATAGGTAATAGAAAGCGCATGCACTGGAGGGAGTGTTGGTTTTTCGCCAAGTGGGTCCATGCCGGGTGTCACTCCCTGGATAGGATCGGCGCCGCGCACACCGCCAAGCCGCGAGGATCACCGAGGGTCCCGGAGGGCCCCCAGCAGCGCCAGCAGCGCTTGCAGCCGCCGCGGCCCCAACATGATCGTGCCCGTGAGTGCGCAGTGCGGTGCAGTGCGTAACACCTGGAGTCAGAGCTCTCACAGTGCTTGTTGGCAGCGAGCGTCGCTGTGCCTACTGCTGCTCGTGTGCTGCGCGCTGTCGCCGGCGCTCGCACGCAGCGCGCGCAGCCGGTCGCGGTCCACGTCCACGACGACGGCCGCGACGCCGTCGACCGCCGCGGTGTCGACGACATCGGAGCCGTCATCGGCAGCCTCGACCAACACCGAGTCGATCTCCACGCCCGACGCGGACGCGAAGGAGTCCCCGGCCGAGACCAGCAGCAAGCCAACCACCACCACCCCCGCCGCGGAGGAGGCGCAGTGAGTACACGGTAGTTGAGATGACGGTCGAAAGCCATCGCCGCCGTTGGCAGAGTTTTGTCGGCTTCCCAAGTCTGTGGACAAATTCGTTCATGATCGGCATACTTCTTATTGACAGAAGAACAGTCTACGATCTCAATGCCAATGGGGCAACTTTTTTACGATAAAATCCTGTGATTTAAGGGGAAGCACCGCTTTGGGACAATTTGTAACGTAATGATGGGATAAGTTGTAGCACGCGAGACACAATTTGTCACCTGATTATGCTCAGAACTTTATAACAGTTTTGCCATAACAGTTCATTGGTCAAAGTTGTCCCGCGGCAATTGTGCCGTTTTTGTCCGCGCCAGTCCCATGGACGGGTCTGATTATCGCCGCCCTCGCTCTCCCCAGACCCGCGGCCACGTCCACCACAGCGCGGCCCCAGGAGCAGCCCCGGCCGCGGCAGGACGGCAAGCAGTCGGCCAAGATCTCGGCGCCGGCCTCGCGCTCCGACCGGCCGCGGGAAGCCAGAGACCAGGGCAGGCGGGAGCCCAAGCAGGACCAGCGCTCCGCCAAGCTCAAGGATGACGCGAAGAAGGACGACACCAAGGACAGCAAAAGAGACGAGCCCAAGCAGGTGGACGAGCCCAAGAAGAAGGAGGCTAAGAAGGACGAGCCGAAAGTAGAAGAGCCCCGTAAGAGGGACTCCAGGCGCGACGATAAGAAGGACGAGGACGAATCTGCATCCGCCGAGGCCGAGTTAAAGTCGCAGAGGAGGCGGGCAACAAGCAGTGAAGAGGACGAGGAGGACGAGCCGGAGGATGCTCGCGTCGAACTCAAGAAGGAGCCGAAGCATAGGGGCAGAGGCTCGTTGACTTCGACTACCACGACGTCCACGACCACCACGACGACGACGAAAGCACCGCCTACGGAGGACAGCATCAGTTTAGAAGAGGACGACGAGGACGACGATGAGGAGGACGCAGTGAAGCAGCCACCATCCACGACGGCAACCTCCACAACCACAACTACCTCGCAGCCCTCAACATCAACTACTACGACAACGACGACAGCAGCGCCGACCACTGCAGCTGCCAAGGCCAAAGCCACGACGACCACCCCGCGGTCCACGACTGCCCGCCAGCCGCCACTTCCCGTCGTGAAACAGCAGCAGCGGGAGCGCGAACAGCGGGAGAAGAAGAAGGAGGACGAGAGGAAGAGGAAGGAAGAGGATGAGAAGAAGAAGCGCGAGGACCAGGAGAGGAGGAAAAAGGAGGAAGAAAAGAAGAAGAAGGAAGAGGCTGAGAAGAAAAAGCGAGAGGATGAGAAGAAAAAGAAAGAGGAAGAAAAGAAGAAAAAGGAGGATGACGAAAAAAAGAAGGAGGAAGATAAGAAGAAGCAGCTGGAAGAGAAAAAGAAGAGAGACGATGAAGAAAAGAAGAAGAGCGAAGAGAAGAAACGAAAAGATGAGGAAAAGAAAAAGAAATCTGAAGAGTTGAAGAAGAAGGAGGAAGAAGATAAAAAGAAAGAAGACGATAAAAGGAAAGAAGAGGAGAAATCGAAGCGAGATGAGGAAGAAAAATTATTGGAAGAGAAGAAAAAAGAAGAGGAGGAGAGAAAGAGAAAGGATGAAGAGTCGAAGAAAAAGGAAGAAGTAAAAAGAGAACTTGACGACCCGAAGACGCCAGATGACGACGATAAGAAAACAAGTAGCAAGAAATCGGAGGAGGCAGATGAAAAGCGAAAGGAAGAAGACGTAAAAAAAGGAAGAAAGAGAGCTGAGGATGTCGATGAAGACGATGAAGATGATGATGACGATGATGAGGATGAAGAAGAAGAAAGGGAACGGGAGAGGAGAAGAAAAGAGGAGCGAAAGCGAAGGAAAGAAGAGTCTCGAAAACGACGTGCGGAGGAAAGAAAGAAGCGAGCGGAGGAAAAGAAACGAGCCGAAGAGGAAGCGAAGAAGCGCGATGAAACCATTAAAGAGAGAAAGGAACAATCTAGATCAAGAGGTAGAGACACAAAAGAGAAAAGGGGTAAAGACAAAGACGTGAAGGAACGCGAAAAGAGCAGCGCATCAGAGGGAAAAGAAGCTGCAAAGGAAGAAGAAAAGGCAGCCGATGTATCGAAAGAAGCAGAAGTGAAAGAGAGTGAAAAGCGACAGCGCAAAACAAGGGACCCAGTGAAGACGGAGGAAAAGTTGAAAGATATCGAAGACAAGGTCAACCCTACCACCCCATCTCCGAAAAATGCCACAACATCAAGCAGTAAAGCTGACGAATCCAGCGAAAAGGGATCGCTAGGTACAAAATCTGAGGAAAAGAACAAAGACACCGAGATCAGTTCTCGAAATCGAAGCAAAAACGTTGACAAAGAAGGCGAATCCAAAACCTCGTCCGAATCCGACTCGCAGGTAAGGAGCAATGTTTGTTAATATTTTCTAGGCTTTTGTTCGAGAGGGTGGGCACTCGCGTATGTGCCGGGTCACCTAGACGTGCTAATATGTGTGATAGCGAAAGAATTTTGCCAAAATGATCAAGAAAGAGTCCTCAAAAACTAGTATTTTGGAGTGTAATAGCAGCTTAGCAGTAACGTAATCGTGCGTAATTGGGAGTAGTCGGGTCATTTTTCGAGATTGAACGCCCCCTCGCTTTTGCTTTTATCGTCGTACATAAATACGTAATCATGTGCACTCTTCCCATCGCAGATGACGTTGAAGAAACTAGAGGACCAGGAGGAGGAGGAAGAGGAAGAGCGGCCTTCGAGCACGCCGCTGAAGATGGAGAAGCGAGAGGAATCCAAGACGGACGCCGAGGAAGAGGCCGCCAGTGTCGCCAGGGCTGCCGCCCCCGCAGCCGGACAAGATGGGCAGGACGAGATCACGACGCCGGACGACACTGAGGAAAAGCGACTGGAGGCCGAGGTGCAGATGGACCTGAAGCGACACCGCAAGGACGAGGGCAAGCCTCGAAAGGCGCTGGACGAGGGTAAGCAGCGCAAGGTGGCAGACGAGGGCAAGCAGCGCAAGCCGGTGGACGAGGGCAGGCAGCGCAAGGCGGTGGACGAGGGCAAGAAGGCGGACGGGGACGACGGCAAGAAGACAGTGGTAGACGAGGACAAGAAGGCCGCCGTGGACGAGGGCAGGACGGCATCCACCGGCAAAGCGGACAAGACTGAGGGTCGGCAGAAGAAGGACGCCCACAGCGAAGCCACCACCGTCAACCCCAGGAAGCGCAAGGAGTCCAAGGCGAGCACCAAGGACACCAGCAGCAGCCAGGACGAGCCCCGCCCCGCCGCCGCAGACAACCGGAGGGCTGGTAGGTATTTTCGACACATCTGACTAGCCCGCCAGGGGGTTGCTGTGTTAACGGCGTCTGTGCATCCCTGCAGGCCTCGAGACGGCCGAGACGACGTACGTGAGCCAGCCTATCGTGCAGAAGCTTTACGCGAAGGAGGCCGAGTCCACGTCGGACGGCCAGTACGTGGCCCAGCAGTCTATCCAGTCTCCCAAGTTCGTGCCGCAGGACCAGGGCCTCGTCCCCACGCCGCGGCAAAAAAACTCGAGGTGAGCAGAAAGAGGGTCGTCCTCGTGACAGTCCCTGGTGACGTCACGGCCGCTGTGCCGCTGTGCGCGCCGAGGGCCCCGACTGACACTGCTTTCTGTCCGACTCTTAGGCAAAGGGTACCAAACCAAAATTTCCTCGGCCTGCAGCAGCCGCTCCTGCCGCAGCAGCAGCAACAGCTGCAGCACCAGCTGACCAAGACACAGCGCAGGCAGCAGGAGCGGCCCGAGCAGGCAGACGAGCTGGCCGCCGACGAGGAGTCCGGACTGACCACCACCTCCACGTCCACGCCCTACCCCATCATCCCCATCGTGCACTTTGACAAGGAGCAGAGCGCGGACGGCAGCTACAAGACGAGGTACGCCGTGTATGTAGGCTACCCATCCGACACCGCAGTGCACCGCGCCCGTGGGCCGCCCACTCCGCGCCAGAGCGCCGTGTACGTAGGCCACCCATCCGACACCCCTTGCGCGACTGTTGCCGCCCGACAAGTTTGCTCCGTGGTACTGACTGGGGTTCGAATCTCACCCGCAGGGCAGTCTTCAGCCCCGATGCGGAACGCATCGGACTGGGGACTGTCTGGCGCCTTGGAACTCTCATCCGACAAAGCTCTCGGCCCGACCAAGCTCTGTACTCCTGTTCCAGCTACGAGACGGCCAACAACATCTACGCCGAGGAGACAGGGTTCTTGAAACGCGCGCAGGCAGCGCCGGGGTCCGATGGCGAGTCGGAGGAGGCGGACGAGTCGCTGGTGCAGCACGGCTCGTACTCGTACACGGCCCCGGACGGCAGCCTCATCACGCTCACCTACACGGCGGACGAGATGGGTTTCCGCGCCTCGGGCGACCACATCCCCACGCCCCCGCCCGTGCCCCCAGAGATACAGCGTTCGCTCGACATCATTTACGCCCAAATCCAGCGCGACCAGGTGCGGCCAGTGCGCGAGTGTGGGTTCGAATCCCAGTCGGAGCACAGGGTATTTTTCACACACTTGCTAGGGGTTGGGGGGAGTCTGGTCAGCGGGGGCGGACTGGTGTCCGGTGGCCTCTCCGTGCCCGGCGAGAGCGCGCACCGGCTCGCTGGCGGCCGGAGCCCGGGCACGGGGAGCGGCGTTTTTGGATGGCCACGACACGGGCTGATGTTTGCTGCTCTTTTCCAGGAAGAGGCTGAGCGAGAGGAGCGGGAGGAGCTCGAACAGCAGCAGCAGCGGCAGCAGCAGCAGGCGGGCAGCCTCCGGCAGGAGGAGTCCGTCAGTGCGCCGAAGCGCTTCTCCAACCACCGCCACGACGACGTCGTCGACGACATCGACAACGACGGCGTCCACGACGACGACAGCAGCAACGACGCCCGCGCCGGTGCCGGCGGTGTGGCCGACGACGTGGATGACGACCTCGTCCACCGTGACGCCGGCGCCGCGAACGAGGAGGCCGGCAGCGGCGTCGCGGCGAGGGGAAAGCACAAGCACGGCCGACGCCGCGAGTAAGCGGCGACACGGCAGCACCGCCGCCGCTACGACCCCCGTCGTCCGCGTCGTCACCGTCACCCCCGTCACCGCCGCCGCACCGGACCTGAGCCGGCTGCAGGACAGCGGCGAGGACTTGGCGGAGGCCGTCATCGAGGACAGCTTTTCGTGGACGCGGCTGGTCCTCGAGATTCACAGGTTCCTGAGCGGGCGGGACGGACGCATCCGGGCCTCGCTGCTCACTGCCGGGAAAACGTAGACTAGACTGTTAGGGACTGTTTAGCATTTAGGTTGTAGGGGTGGCAAGTGACACTGCGGCACTGATTTGTTTTATTTTATTTTACTGCATGTTGACTGTTTTTGTTGGCATTGTTATTGTTCTTGTTTTAATTTTAATCGACTGAAATACTCGGAGGAAATCTCTGCAAATCGTCTGGAGTTTGTGATATTACGTTTGTTTGTAAAAAAATAATAAAATACACCCAAAGAAACGCGAGTTCTCTATTGCTCATACCTTTTCCACACGAAAATGCTATAACCGCAACAACAGGATCCATAGTCTACTGTGTTTGCCGAAGGATGCAAAGAGGACGATGTAAAATTACAGACAATTGCAGGGAAGAGAAAGAGAGAGGGAGAGAGAGAGGGGGGAGAGAGAAAGAGAGAGAGAGAGAGAGAGAGAGAGAGAGAGAGAGAGAGAGAGAATTGGGGGCCGTGTATGCACTGCGCTGCGTGGCCGCAACACCTAGGGCACACTTTCCTCGTATTTACCCTGGCAGACAAAGAAATTGTCGGGGTCGGGGTGGGTCAGTAAGTGCGGCGCTCGCAGGCGCGCCGCCGCCGCATCGCGATCGTGCAAATAAGCGAAACAATGTTCGCTCACGCTGCCACCGTGTCGTTTTTTTTTCGCACGCGCGGCAGCGCTATCACGCCCATGGGAAGGGAAAAATCAACACTTTTCATTCTCACAATGCACACACAGCGGGCCGTAAAGCGGGCCGCCAATACAATTGCACGGGCCGGGCGTGATATACGAGGCGGTAGCCGGCGGCCGCAGTGTGGGCGGGGGTCCCCGGGCTCCCCGGTACGGAGCGCCTTCAGGCGTCGGGAAGCTCACTAACCGTATTTGAGCGCGGTTGTTGCGAAAAACATGGCTACTGTATCAGTAATTATTGAACATGGTTTGATCGAGACGAAGAGAAGCCGCCCTACAGTGTGCCACTGTACTTTGCTGTTGTGATGGCAGGACCCGAGGGTCCTCCTGGGCAGTGTCCTGGCGACTCCGGACACGGCAACCGACACCGCTCGCTATATTGTGATGCGCGTCAGGTGGGACCAGTTGGAGTGGGACCACCGCAACATGAGCCCGGTGAAAATCAGAGCGGCAGTAATGCACACACGATATAAACCCGAACCAGGGCCGGGGGGCCCGGGGGGCTGGGGCCCGCGGGGGCCGGGGCCGGGCCGACGCGGAGGCACAGCCGGAGGTGACGAAGATGATAGCCGAAGCGTTTCGGGGTCACGCAGGACAGCGGGGCATGCAGGGCAGGCAACGCCTTTGTCGACGTGTAACGCGACCCACTGACTGGCGACTGCCCTGCTGCCCTTTCCCTTTCTCGAGGGTTTTCATCTAACTGGATCGGGTGTCGGGTTTACGGCCGTGCGGCCGAGCTCCGCGCCCGCTCCCGTCGTGCCGCCGTCAGCCGCAGAGTCGCATGCAGAGAGATGGTGGGAGGGAGAGATGAGAGATTTTTGGCGTGGCGCCTCCTCAGAGTTGCGAGCTGGTTGCGACACACGGAAGCTCGCGTCACAGCCTGACGACGAGTCCGCTGCCGCCACCGGAGTAAGTTGGACGGCCTACCGGAAAGGGGCGACGGTTGCCATCCAGCCCCTCGCGCCAGCAGGTGCGTGCCGGGCGGGGCCGGGCGGGGCCGGGCGGGGCCGGGCGGGGCCGAGCGGTGCGAAGCCCCTGTCGCCTACCGCAGCTTTGGAGAAATCATTCACCTCTGATAATGTGTCCATCCGGTGCACGGCCGGCATCGCACCCAGCGCTCGCTTTCCCGCACACGGCCGCACGCCGTGCTCCTCCCTCACCCCTCCCGAATCCGAGACAGAATCTCGGCCGCAGGAAGCAGCCGTCGGCAGCCGTCGGAGTCACCGAAGGCGGCCAATAACCGACCTGCCGCTGCTGGCCCTGTACAGTGAGAAGTGAGCTGTTGCCAGATGGCCGCGACACGTAACAGAGTCATCAAGTCATCAAATTGAACCGAATTTTGAGAGTTGGTACACCTTAACTAAGTAAGAACCGGTTCCCCTTCTCGGGAAATTTTCAAATTTCTACATTATATGGCCCACCAAAGCTACTGCACTCCGGTTGTTGATGCTGAAAATTGGTGGATCTTGAGAACACTATTGAGTGGTCAGCACGAGCTGGGAGAAAACTTCCCTACAGGGCCGGCGACAACTGCCGCCGCCCGGCAGGTAGGCAACACCATCACCCAGCAGTGTTGCGGACGGCGTCCGCATCGCAAGGCGCTGTGTGAGTACTACGGGGGACGTCGCTGCGAGATGTAGCTGCAAGCAGGCGTTGCGCACTCCACAGCTCACGCTGGGACGTATCTTCCTGCGACTCCAAACTGGGGGCGCCGACCCGAGTTTCGGAGCCCCGGGGTCGAAACCACATGGTCAGGGTCTGTTTTAAAGATTTCGTGGTGTCCCCGACGTCCTCTATTATTCAGTATTCATCAGAACCCTGAGTACGGCGACGCCGGGAAACGGCGAATCCCGGGTTTTACATAACTTTGGTGGGCCACAAAACTTGGAAGGTTCAAAATTCTGCCGATAAGGGTTTTACCGGCCCGTCAAAGCGTACCAAGCATCGAAAATTTGGTTCCGTTTCAGATGTTACACCGGAAAGCGCCTTGTCCGTCCCAGTGAAGACTCCCGAACAGGGACGCATTACGTCCAGCAATCCAATCGGCCGCAGGGCTGCCATTTTACGCCAGTTTATGGCAAAGCTAAAGTGTCGGGCCCCGCAGCTCGTAACTCATGAGATCTTCTCCCCATGGCGGCCCGTGGCCGTGGCCGTGGCCGCAGGGCAATGCAGGGCAGCGCTGCAGGCCGCTGCGGGCCGCTGCAGGCTGCAGGTCGGATCGCGAACGACGTGATGGCGCCGCCGGTCGCCGTGTTACGGCCCTCTTTATTTTGCCCTGCCTTCTTTTATATCCGCCTGAAGAGAAAATAATGTATCGGGTGTCTGCCGCTGACGCCCGACGAGGCTGCGATCCCGTGCCGCGGTCTCGCGGCCGTCGGGACGCCGGGAGCACAGCGCACCAGAGCGCAGCGGCCGTGGGGCGCCGGGGAGGCAGGCAACCCATTCGGCTCCGATGCAGGAAGGCAGGCATCCCTCGGGCCGACAGGAGGTCTCCGCGTTTGGCCGCCTCTTTCGGATTCCCGTCTTCGAGCGGGGATTGAAGGGCCACCGTGAAGTGTGATGCTGTCCCTTGAGTTTGCCTTCAAGCAGAGGACGCTCAGTGAGGGCTGGGACAGGTCGTCGTTCGTATGGAGGCGTGCGCCGACGCGTACGCGGGGCCGCGGAGTGCCTGCTGCTCGGCCCGCGCATATCGATACTCGACGCTCCGATACACGACACGGGCGAGACGGGGACCGACGGGGGACCACTCGTTTGGAATGCGCCCCGGCTCGGCTCGGTGCCCAGACCCGGTGGCCGGCAGGCGTCGGCTGGGTGCGGTCAGGACAGCGGCTGCGCTCGACAGCGCGCGCGAGGCGCCGCGGAGTCTGGGGCCCACCTGCATAGCTCGGGGCGGTAGGCTGCGGCCTGCGGCCTGCTGCCGCGGCGACGAACACGCGACCGACTACACTGTAAATCCTAGGTGTCCAGAAACCAGGCGACTCAAGTCGCCTGACCTGAAAAACTAGGCGACTTAATTCGCCTCCTTCCTGGACACCTTTAAGGAGTCCATTTCCATACGATACAGCTCACAGGTTTGCGCTGATGGGGTCTGGTCCTTTTTCACCTCCATGCTTTTCTGCTTCCAGTGTGTGATTTATCTGTAGATGCTCAGAAGCTGTCCAGAAACTGGACTCCTTAAAGGTGCCCAGAAAGGAGGCGACTTAAGTCGCCTAGTTTTTCAGGTCAGGCGACTTGAGTCGCCTGGTTTCTGGACATCTAGGAATTACAGTGTAGGCAGGACCGAGAAGCCGCGACGGCCGTCTCCGCTGTCAAGGAGGCCGGGCAGGCAGCCCCGTGGAAGAACAGGAACACTTCCACGGCGGAAAAGGCTAGAGAGAGAAGTCAGGGGGCGAATAGAGTACCGCCACCATGGGTCAATAACCAACCACGGGCCGCCTAAAAATTCCAAGGTTTAATGACCAGTCCGCAGGACTATCCCGTGCGGCCTGCCCTCAGCAGCACTAGACAATCTAGTTCAGCAGCTCAGGTCCGACCTGGAGTTTTTCTAGTGCACCACATGCGACGGTCTTCTTGAGACACGCCAAAAATTATGCCATTGGCCTCCTACTTTGAAGGTGTGAGCGGGTGCGCGAGTGCTCGGGCTAGACTCTCGGCGGGGACTGTACCGTACCACCGTACCCACACACAAAGAGGTAGCGGCGGGTCTGGACCTCGGTCTGGACCGGCCACAGGACGGGCTCTCTGTTATGGTCACGACGCCCCTGCCCTGCCGGCCTGCCGGTGAGAGGGGCCTACCGAAGCCCTGTGCGCGCACACACACACACACACACACACACACACGAATGGATGCTGCAGGGGCCATCATGCCGAGCCGCCTCCGTCGTCCGACTGCGTCCGACCGAGATGAGATGGGGTGATGCAACGCCTAATTTGAGCCGCGTGTAAATCAGGGTAGCCGGACCGGATAAAATGGTGCTGGAACACAACGGCAGCGGGCGGCGGCGGCGCGGGGCGTGTGTTCGAGCGCGCGGGCGTGTGCGCGTGTGTGTGTGTGTGTGTGTGTGTGTGTGTGTGTGTGAGTGTTGTGGTCTTCCGACTGGAGGCTGTAACCTTTGCTGCGCTTCGCCGGGGAGATGAGAAATTTCCTTCTCCCTCCGCCGACGCGGACGACGATGAGCGCCTCCTGCGAGGCGGTAGAAGGACCCGTGATGTGACATGGTGGCAACGGGGCTCGAGATGAGGGGCCGCGGCTCCTCGCAGCCGCCCACGGCCCCGCGGCTGAGCGCGGCGGGCACCCGTGGCCCGGAGCGCCCGCCCGCAGCGCTGCGGCGGCTGCCGCGGCCCGGCTGAACACGTGTTCCGCGGCGCGCGGCCCGGCCCGGCCAGAGTGGTGCCCGCAGTCACTACAGATCTGGTCCACTCCATCTCGGCGCAAACAGCATCCGGCCGGCGGCGAAGGCGCGGGGCCAGCCAGGGGCACCGAGGCCGGGCACGGCGGGGACAGCCGGCGCTTGTCCGGCTTCGCAGGTGCTACCCCCTCTCCTCCCTGCTACTCTTCTCTCTCCTTGTGATTACATGTCATACTATGCAATATTTCTGGGACGCCGACGCCCCCGCCGCTGCTGTCGCCAGCCCAGCACCGTCCGTGACTGTACGCGGCAGCCCGCGGTTTTCTTACCGCCGCCGTCTATTCCGCGGCTAACGGCGCGGGATCCGCCGTTTCCGACACCGCGGCTCCGGCGGCACACACAACCTGATCCGCCGTGATTGGCTTCATGGACGGGCATTAGTATCGACGGCGCCATTTCTGCGCACACTTTATTATGACTCGCTCCTCATTCCGAGGCAGGTGCGCACCGTGCGCGGTGATGAACGGACACTGAGCGACGCTCGCCGCGGCCAGACATTGTGCGCGGTCCGCTGCTCGGAGGCGCGGGGCAGTGCAAACACAGCTCGCGTGAAGGCCTCAGCAGAACTCCACATCCGTGGCGGCGCCGTTCGTAAATGGCGGAGGAGGGGGAGCGTGAGGGAGTTGCTGCTCGGACACCGCCTCAGAGTGTGACACTACCACTACGTCCGTCCCATCAAAGCTCGGCAGCCTTGGCTGCGTGGAGGGCTGCCGCGGGCAGCCGAGGGCCAGATGGTCGACAGGTGGGTCCTAAGTGATGCGCGGGCCTCGCGGCCCTCCGACGCCCACGGCCTGACCAGCTCCTCGACATGCAGCGGCAGGAGGACCAGGGCGCCGCAGGGCGCTGCGCGGCACCGTCAACGCCGCCCATCGACACAAAAATAAAAACTGGCGTCGCTTCGCTCATTTCCTTTTACTGTTTATATTAGGTATCTAAAAGCTGTCAGATGTGGTGTGGAGCACCGCTGGACTGCTGGACTTGACTGCGCCGCACCAAACTCGTGCCTGGCCCGGACCCACACGAGCGCACACGAAGAGCGGCTGGAAGGGGCCGGGCCCTCAGTCCATAGGCTGGGACCCGTCACTCGCTGCTCACAGTGTACATACCCCGCCCGCGATGGATGACGCCGACTGGTCGGTCCCCCGCGGGCAGCGGCGCGGTGAAGGGGCCACGCCCGGCGGGGGAGCGCACCTGGGCCGGTGCCCCCGCGGCCCCCGCAGCTCCCCGCGGTTCCCTGCGGCCCCCGCAGAGGATTGGAAGCCCTACCGGGCCGGCCGGGATGCTGCGGGGCCGGCCAGCACGGCACGCAGCATGTTCTGTCTCTGTCCCTCGCGGAGCCCCCGACCGCCTTAGAGGGAGAGGAGAGAGGCTGGATGCACCTCACCTCGCCGGCCCCGCCGGCAAAGCCGTGGGTGTGGGCTCTGGAATGGGACGGAGAGTAGTCGAGTCATTATTAAAGGGCGTATCCTGTTTAGAGCCTCGCGCGTAGCTCTTTGTTCCCTCGGGGTGCAGTGAAGGTGAGTCAAGGGGTCCTCCCTCCCTTCCTTTCCCTTCCCCAGCACATAACACGTGTTTGACGAGCCGGCCGGACACCGTCACATACACGTGCGGCTAGAGGGACTCCTAAAATGCCATGGCGGGCATAGCGCAGACCACGGAGAGACATGCAATCCGCGTACGCAAAGAAAGGGAACAGACCGAGCGGTGCCATAAAGAAATCGAGAAAAAGAATCCGCCCAACGTGGGGCTCGAACCCACGACCCTGGGATTAAGAGTCCCATGCTCTACCGACTGAGCTAGCCGGGCCGATGAAGGGAGAGGGGCCAACGGACAAATCCAAGCGAGCAACAGGTCGAGGCGCTCGGCATCGACCAGCGAACGGAGTGGGGGAAGACCGCCCCCTCCCCTCCCTCTCTTGTCTTGCACGGCAGAGCCGGGCAGTCCCCCCCCCCCCTCTCTGCCGCTGTCCCGTCCCTGACCCGACTCTAGTGCTGGGCGCGGGCGCTCCCCGTCTAGGTTATCTTTTTAATGTTGTTATGTTCTATGTTGATCGTCTCTGCAGCTCGTGCCACACAGCAGCGCCACATTTGCCGCGTTTATCCTGCAGGAGGGTGTGGAAGCTAATCAGGAATGCAAAATACCTTGTCAGGTAGAGAATGAGGCAGATGTTGCGAGCCCGGCAGCATTGTGATTTTCGTGAAAACGTTAATGCATGCCGGGTACGAGTACACGGCTTTTTGGTAAGCAGATGCATGTCAGCAACTGGGCGGGGAAGTACGCCAGGGTACACCGGTAAGCGGGGCTTATTAAAGGGCTGCTATCGGTCCCAATAACAAGGGCCTGCCGACTGGTCTGCTGCTGCGGGGGCTTGTGCCGCCGTGCCGCCGTGCCGCTAGCTCGGAACTGCCAACTGCCGGCTGCCGACAAACGAGATCCGAAAGGCTCATCACTCAAAGTAGGTGTTAAGAAGTCGGTAATGGGCGGGACCCACTCGTCCAGGGCGGCAACATGAAACGAGGCTACCAAAAAGGGTGCCGAGTGTGCGCAAAACACTCGAATTTTTGTGGATCAGAATAAGGATCATTACTCTGTCACGTTAGACACCTGATCGTAATGGTAGCCGCAACATAGAAAAATAGGAGGTTATATAAATTTTCGAGCTTTGAGGAGCTGGGCAACTCAAATAAAAACTGTAATCTAGAGGGTTCGAACGGAAAGCTAAAAGAGTCAGTTCTAGACAGCGTTTCTAATTTCCCACTGGATTGGCGCAGCGGAACCAATCACAGGGGTGGTGGTGTGACCGGCTTCCGCTTGCTCTCCCCGGACACCCTTTGAGTCAAAGCCCGGCCATGCGCAGGTGAGAAAACCGCCCTGTAATCACGGAAGGTAGAGGTGCTAAAAAGAGGGCCCACTGACAGGTGTGGCGTGCTAAAGGGCCTCATTAGATATTAAATGGCCATCGCGCATTGCCTTGCTATGGTCATTGCCCATCGGCCATGGGCCATCGGCCGGGCCGGGCCATGGCACCGACGCCGACGTGTGATTTTCGGGAAAGATACGCCCACGGAGGGCGGGACCGCAGACGACCGCGCGTCGGCTTGTGCCCCGCTTTGGGAGACAAAGGAGGGCCTGCTGGCGGAGTGCTGAATCGGGCCTAACCGTCGGAGTCACTTCGTGGTGCTCATTTTGCACAGGAAGTCGCAAAGCATTTGCCCGATCCTCGGATTACTTTTGGAGGTCTGAGAATCCCGTCCTTCAAATCTGTATACAAGGTCTTGTGAAAATCTACATTTATTTTGTGTACGTTTCTTATCCATTGTTATCCGAGCGCTTTATTTTGGCAGATCCTTGATTCGCCGACAAAATATAACCTTGTAATGTCAAACCCTCCTTTATTGTTAGGTGGCAGCCAAAGGGGAGAGCGGCTCAACAAAAGGAGCCAGCATCAACAGCGGCCCGATGAAAACGCAGCCCTACATTATTATCGGTGCACCTGATTTCATCCGCACCTTCATTACGGCGCGCGCCCTCTTCACAAGGAGGTGCCGAGTGACGGACAATGTAGGCCGTGTTGTAATAAAAGGCGGCGAGGTGTTAAGCCGCGTGTATTAACCACAGCGGCAGCAGGTGTTTCGGAGGCCAGCCTTATTCGCAGGGCAACGCCTTTCTCTGCCCATAACGCCCATAGCCATTCCCACGGTGGGAAAAACTAGCGCAACTGTTGACTGTCGGGAAACGCGCAGTCTCCATCAGAGAACGGATTATTTCGAGTTATGCGCTTTTTGAACTGTACTCCAGTGGTAAATATTTCAAACTTTCTGCAACAGAACGAGCAGGTTATGTGTGCGAGATTGATACTTGCTGACGATACTGCCCGTCTCAGGCTATTTGGCGCTGGGCATACGACCGAGATATAACGACGCATAATGCACCACAAAGTGCATTGGATGCGCGCCGTTACGACGTTATAAATAACTGCCAACGATATGGAACCACTTATTACCGTTCTGATTACTGCACTCGTTCGTTAAGCGCCGTTTTCTCGCCCCGCCATAACGTTCCTTGCCGGAGAAGCTCTCGTTATGACTTTGGGGAATAGGAACGCGGTGCAAGTCCGTAGTGGTTGGTCTGCTCTGGGCCCTTAGACGTTTTCATGGCAGGACACCCATTCGGCCATACAACAATAAGTGGCAACTGTTTCCCGGTAGGTATTCAAAAGCAGTCCCTTGGCAGCTGGCTGGAATTTTTTCCGGACCTGCAAAACGAATCTGGAGGAGCAAGTGGCGTGATTACGACTACCGTTCTTGTTTCCATGCCCCAAGTGGTTGTCGGCCAATAATTTGCTCGCGCACCGAGTTTGATTATTAGGAGCAATTATAAATCCGCTTTGCGTCGCCCTATCGGACAATCATTCTATCAGCTGGTCCCGGCTTGTTACGCTCTGCGGCCCGCACCAGGGCGGAAACGAGCAAATCGGGTCCTTCTGTATGTAATGATAATCCGATCTCGGCCAATGCAACGTTTGTCGAAATAAAACACGAATTCGAAAGCTTTGAGAGAGTGATTACTTTCTGCTGCCACAGCATAACAACTTTAAGGTACGCGCCGATTTGGTCAAAAAACTCTTACCTCAGTTATAGCATTCTTGATCTACCGCCCCCCACTGCTTCCTAGCATTCACATACGTTATAGCTGCGCGGTGTTCAGCCCCGAGGCACGATATAACACCATCTCACGCAGATCTTTTTCGCCCGGGAGGGAATGCAATCAATTTCACTCAAATGTCTAATGTATCCCTCATTACTTTTATCGCAATTGGTTCTCAACGTCACGGCTAAAATTAATTGCAGAGGCGGAAGAAGAACCGCTGAGTCTCACCGACAAGAGGGGGCAGGTCTGAGGCACGCGGCATGGGGCAGAGGCAGGAGTGCAACTTGTATCAGTTGCACCTTTCTCACTCCGATATGATTCTTCGAATTACAACGGGAGTTATTATTGTCTCCTGCACCCTAAAAACTCTTTTGTTGGATTCCTTAGTGTCATCATGCCACCTCCGCTTTTGACATCGCTCATCTCACCTGCCTCTCAAAGCGGTCGGTTTTGCTTTTGCAAATTGTAACATGCATCAAACGGAGCGGCTGCGTCCGGAAAGTAGTCCCTGGCATTGGCCAGAGAGGACGCCTCAAGCCGCGTCGAGAATGAAGGCGCCTTTTGTCACCAAAGTATCGCGCGCCGTTTAGCAGAAGTACGTAGTATCAAAGGGGTTGTTTTGTCTCTTGGGGGCCTCAGCCAAGTCGGGTCACACCTGCTTCCGGTAAGGTACACACACAGACAACAATCAGTGCCAATTTTCCCCGCCGCCGCCAGCAGGCCGGCTGCCCAAAAAGGTCTCACTCATCCTTTCACATCATTTACTCTGTGTTTGAATACCCGGGGCCGCTTTGCTTTGGCAAATACACGACACACGGGAATGACTCTTGCGGTTGTTATTGGCAACAGTACCCAGAAGGACAGCTGAAGGAGACGGTGAGTAAGACGCTCTTCGGAGAGAAAATGGGGAGTGGAAGAGAGAGAAGTGGCCGTATATATTAATCTGACCAACAGTGATACAAAATTATCCCATTACATGTGCGTACATTCGTGGCAGCCGCAATCAGCCGCGCATGATTCGGGCGCCTGCCTTTCAGCGAGAAGACGAATGATGACGAAGTTCAGGATTTTCCCAGGAATTTGCAACCACGAGCTTCCGTATCAGATCGAATGAACAGCGGTCGGAGACGAGGGAATGGAGTATGCGAGCCGGGAGACAGGTGGGACCAGAGCACCTGGCTTCATGTCTTGAAGGTTAGATTGACCACTTCATTCACAAACGAAGCCTTGTCCACCTTGCCTGGGCCGGCATAGGCCCAGGTTGCCCAGCCAGGTGTGCCTTTTCCCAGATTGTTGGTCTAGCCGCTGCACTTGGCCAGACGCTCTGTGAGCGCCCATTGACCCAGATCCGGACCACTCTGACTCTGATTTCAGTGTAGTCATTCCTCGCTCCAATACTTTTCGGTTACATTAGTCGAGACCCAGAGACTCTTGTTTTGAACGTGGTTCTTTTCCTACTCACTCGTGAAATGATACACCAATTTTTGTTTGTAGGCATTTACAGCGCGGGGGCCTCGCACCTTGTAACACCTAGTTCTTGGTCTGCTGATGTCATGTCGACATATTCCAGATTTTGCTCTCTAGTATGAAACCCTCCGCGATCAGAGCCAAGAGCACAAGACAAAACAATAACGTCCCCTCCGTTGTAAGAACCGCCTCGTTATTGGCTGCGGTGTGCATAGCTTGTAATTTGAAGCCTGGTACTATTGCAGGGTTCCATACATACGTGCCTGCACGCTGCGCGATGGGTCGTCAGTGCAAATCATGACGCAAAACAAAAAGCAAACGAGATGAATGGAATAGTGATGGCGCATGCAGGTGCGGCGGCGGCAGGTGCAGCGCCGAGTGCACACGACTGACTCGCCGAATCAAATTGGAGACATGATAGTATGCAGCCGAGCCCTGTCGAAGGCTTGCGCTAAAACTGATATGGTGGGGATGTCGAGATATTTCGTGTTCCTTTTCTCTCAGTTGTCAGCCATTCCTCTTCTGGTTTCGGTGGCGCATCACATCGCACCATTGCATCACACTTTAAAACAGATAGTATTTGAGATTTGGCTGCAGCTCCCCGACCGGTTCCGGTTCATGCAGACCCCCGTTCCCCGTCCGCGCATCCGCAGCCCGCACACCAACCGGTAGGATGCCGGCTGTAGCCCGGTAGCTCCGCGTTATTCGCGTCCGCCGCACAGAGTGATTGATTTCAGAAGGTCACGAGGGTCATAGCGCTTATCGGGGACCTCAAAATACCGTCGTTTTCACGTAATTTACACATTAGTTATTTCGAGGTGCGTACGCCTCACGTATACAATGTTGCAGCTAGCAGGATTATCCTATCGGCCTTTCGCGTGCCTTCCCTCGTTGCAGAGGATTGCCAACTGTTTCCCAGAGCTGACGAGCAGAGCCAGCAGGGCCCCGCGGGATCTCGGAGACCCCGCAGGACTCCCGCAGGTGTCTTCGGGCACCTGTGCGCCTGTGCGCCTGCAGGTGCGAGGTGACCCGGTGACCTGGCGGTGCGGCTGCCGGGGCCGGGACACCTGCCACCTCCAGGGCTGTCTGTGGCTGCCGCGGCAGCGCCGTGTCGGCGGTGATCTAACTCCTTGCCAAGTGCGGTGATGTCACGGCAGCCTCTTTGCGTTCCAAAATGCGCGGGGCGTTGGCTACGCCGAACGCCGCGGCGTGACGACGAGTCGCGGTGGAGCGCAAAAGAGGCCGCCAGTCCGCCCGGAGCGGGCGCAGGCGGCGCAGGCGGCGCGAGAGTGGGACAACATCGTGAGCGGAAGGGGGATCCTCGCGGCGCAAACAGACGCCATCTCACACCTCGCGGGCCGCACGGTGGCGCTGCCGCGCTGCACCCTCGCGGTGTGCCACGCATTATGAAGTGCGCAAAGCTCATCGGAGTGCATTGCGATTGCGGCGCCGCCGGCCGCAGGAGCTGGCGGCCGCGTCCGGCTCCGGCACGTCCGCGCTATTACCTACCGGAGTTGTTTGACCCCCGCGGGGGGCTCCGTATGGCTCCGCGACGGCGGCGCGTCGCCTGCCCGGCCGCCGCGCCCACCGCGGGTCGTAAGCCGCGCGCTGCCACGGGCCGGCGCGGGCCCAATATGGGCGGCCACCTGCTTGTCGAACCATCTCGTGGGGCCATCTGTGGACCCGCGGACCGTCAAACAAGGCAGCGCAGCGCCGCGTTCCGGGCTTATTGTCCGAACGCCGTACACACCGCGGCTTCCTGGTTCAATCCCTGCTTGCGTCCGCCTGCTGGGTTTAGTTTTCGTTGCAGCTGGCGGCGAATGCGGGCTGTTCCGTGCCCCTTTCTTTGGGCATCACCTCCCGCCGGTCAGCCTGGCATGTAGGCAACCCATTCGTCTCGGGAGTGTCACCGTGCAGAGGAAGGAGGGGAGGGGGGGGGGGGAGACGACGCCGGGGCGCTCACCGCAGCGACCGGGGCCGCGAGAGCTCTCTGGTGAGGGTAATTTGTTTTTCATGGCTCGGCTTCGCCCGACCGCCAGAAAACTCCGGCGTGAGGCACTCGGCTGCGGTGCTCGTCTCCGTGATGGCCCCGGGCTGAGCCTGGCCGGCCTGGGCCTGCGGACTGCGGCGGTACGGTACACTACGGTACTCTGCGAATGAAGTGGCAGAGGGACGTACGCGAAGGAGAAAGTACAGTCAATAGAGTGCGGGGCAAAGTGCAAGTCCTCTAGTTCGCATTGATGGGCAGGTTCGTCAGGCTGGCGACCAAGAAATGGCCGGATTAAAATTGGCTAATAATGTTGCACACAGTTGTAATGTAATCCATCTCCACCAGAGGCAACACCTCGTCACGCGGGCTGTTGTTTGCCTGTAAGCAGGCAATAGTGTTGGCGCTAACTGCAGTACTGTGTGTTTGGGACACATTTTGACCTCTCTTCTGACAACACCGGTGTCGACCTCTCTTCGTCGTGTGCCGTGCCGACTGCCCGTATTTCCATCAACGAACCGTAAGGTACACGGCAACGCCAAGAAAAGTCAGCGCGCGGGTGGGGGTTTGGGGTACCGTCCGTGGGAATCGAACCCACCGAGCCTGCAAGGCCCGCGCCAACGACAGTTTGCTCCAGCACTACCCGCTCGCCCACACGCTGAGAAAGACTTTTTTGAAGCACTCCCTCATAGTGTACCCCGTGCATCCGAGATGCCCGCTACTCCCACGACCGACTCTTCGACTGACTAGAGAGAGAGAGAGAGAGAGAGAGAGAGCGAGAGAGAGGGAGAGCAAAGAGAGAGAGAGAGAGAGAGATAGAGAGAGAGAGAACCGCCCGCGGCTACCTTCCCGTAATGAGAAGACTCGCAATCGAACATTGTTATTTGTTTATTGTTGGGGCCGAGTGGCCATTGTCCGCCGCCAGCCGTGGCTTGGCGCCGCCTGGCGGCCGCAGGAGGAAGTGCCGCGGCGCCTCGGACCCGGCCAGACGCAGTGTCACACGGCAGCGAGAGACTTCCCGCGATCCGTCAGTTGGTGCTAGGTTTGGTTTTAGGCGAGCTCAACTCTGGTGACCGCGTGTACACCGCCGTGAGAATCACGACGTAATCAATGGTAATCAATGGTAATCGCCGGTAAGCACTCATGGTCATCGGCGGTCGTTATAAAACGGTAATCAGTCGTGATCGTCGAGTATCCAGTGAAAGTGATCAGCGGTGACCATTGGTAGGTATCGCGAGTAATCGTGGTATCGAATGATCGTGAAAGAATCGTGTGCACTTACACTCAAACTTCTGTGAACCCCTCGGTTTTGGGACGCACGGCCCCGCTGCCCGCCGCCGCCCACTTCGTGTCCGTCCGCTGGTTTGCGTGCACGGCGGCGGTGTTCGTTTGAGGATGCCGACCGGAATTGTCGGAAGCTTGAGTTGTAAATTCAAATCCAGGCCGGCCGGGATGGGGGGGGGGGATGGGTATCTGCCTCGTCTGCGTCCCGTCTTGGCGCCGGTCCACGGCGGCGGGGCCGCAGTGTGGCCGCGGTGCTGTCGCTGGACAGCCCAAACGATCTCATGTGTCCGCTGCTGGAGGGGAGGGGGGTCCTTCATTCACGGGAACATGCATGCTGTCAATGGTCCCGGCCCCGTCAGCAGGAGCAGCAGTGGAGTCGTGCGAATAACAAGTCGCCGTCCCACGCGTCTGGCTCGAGACTTTCGGGCCTCGGAGCGCCAATTCAATCATGGAAACGAGTTTAATGACACATCGCAAGTGATGGGCCCGGGCCCAGGCTGGGTCGGTGCCGTCGGCACACGACAGCCTTCGAGTCGATACGCAGCAGTATACACCTCGCGAGCCGCGAAGGTTGCTGCTGGTTGCGGCCACCGGTACCCTGCCGCTCAACGCAGCACTGCGCCGCATAGTGCAGTTGCTTCCTTGCAGCTGCGCAGGTGTCCCAGGCGTCCCAGGTGTGTCCCAAGTGCCCCGCTCAGTCTCAGGTGTTGCTAAGGTCAGAGTACCCCACCCTAGCCGAACGGGCTCGCAGACGGACGTGTCGGCGGTGCTGGCCGACACCGCAAAGCAGCCTGGCAACGGCACCTCTCCGTCGACAGAAGGCAGTCCACACGCCGGGGGCGTGGCGACACGGTGGGCGGCACCATGGATGGCGGCACTCGGCCCGTAACGTCGCGTCGGCCCCAACACTCGTCACCTCGGAAGGGGCCTAATATTGCTTCGCGTTGTTGACGGTTGACAACCCTGGCGAAAGGCGCGTCAACTTCAAAAATGGCGCGCAGACTCGTAAAGCGCAAATCCTTACGCGGACCACCGCGGTGAAAGAAAGCGGTCGTAACACTGGTGTGCGTGTGGGGAGGAGGGGCGGGGGAAGGGCGTGGGGGCGTCCGTGCGAGCACGCTAGCAAAGGAGAGGAGCAAATCGAAATGAAATGAGGTTCTCTTGTTGCGTTGCACTGCACGCAGCCGGAAGAGCCTTGTCCGTACGGCCCCGCCCTGCTATGCGGTGCACGGGAACATGGCACACGTTCAAACCGTTCGATAGGGACACACCACCCATGCCCCATTACCAGAGCTCTGCTCACAAAAATCTGCACACACGCAGGCTGCCTTTCGCGGACGGACTTCTGAGAAGGGTGATAGCGCATGCTGGCCGTGTAGTGGTGCGGGGCAGTGCCGGGCCCGTTCGCCGGGGCAGCCGGGGGCCGTCCGTTATCGGCGGGGATGGGCACCGGAAGCTGACAAAGTGGTAGCGTGCGGCGGCCGGCGGTAAGACGAGACCAAAAGACTGCAGCGCCAAGCGAAATCGCTAAGTCGGCTGGGCGGGCGGTTTATATTGCCCAGTGCCCACCGGCCGCCGCCGCCTGGACACAATGGCGCAGAACACTTCTCTATGTGTTGATTTCTTTTTTCACCCACCGGCAAGTTCGTTAATGGTTTATGCGTTGTTACTGTCGTGCTGTTTCGAAACCAACGGGAACATCGTGGAGTGCACGGACGCAATTGCTGCTGCTGCTCCTGCTCTCTGAGAAGACGGACGCTGGCAAGCGACACCGTCCAGGAAGCGTGTACGCCGTGTGTGCGTCAGGCATTCATTGGAGAGGTAAAACGCTGTGCAAAGTAAGTCGTTAGTGTTCCCGCTATTCTAATCCGTGAGCGGAGCGTGTGGCGAAACGCATCGCAAGGGTAATTTACTGTTGAATGGAGTCACTCGTTGTCGCGTGACTGCGGGGCCGTGATGCGGCAAGGCGAGGGGTTAGCACAGGCTACGTCAGTAGTTGTCGCATTGCATTGCGCTCGAATGATTTTCCGAAATCAAATACGGAACAGGGGGTGGCCGTGGATGGGAACCTCGCTATGCCGCGGTGTGTTCTGCAAGATGAGTCAGGTAGTTTGTGGCCATACCCTGGCCGCACCCACTACACAGTACGCGGTCAGGCCGTCACGCGGCGGGCGACAGCAGCGACAGAGCCGGGCGGTACTCCAATGGTACACGGTGCAAGGTGTGCCGCGCGGTGCGTGTGCCGATGAGACAAGGAAATGACATTCCTGCGGCGGCCACGGCACCGCCACGCCGCCGCCACGCCGCCGCCACGCCGCCGCCACGCCGCCGCCAGCACCGCACAGCACCGCACAGTCGCTGCAGAAGATTCTCCACGAGCGCGCATCGCGAATTCATTTCATTTGCAAAGCAGATGGCGAATATGCGTACCGACACGGGCGTCAAGCGATTAATACCAGGGGGTCGGCCGGGCCTCGGCGGCGCCCCGGCCGCGGGGATCGATCGGGCTGTATTGAGCTGTCGGCCCGACGGACAACGCGGACACGACCATAACAACTCCTCTCTTTTGCTGCACCGCCGCGCCGTGACTCGGTGAGACTCGCTGCGCCAGGGCCCCGGCAGCGCAAACGGCAGCCAACGGCGTAGGTAAACACTGCATTCCGCTCATTAAGGTATTGCAGGAGAATGTTTGCGGCGGCCGCCACAAAAACGTGCGTCGAGTGTCGCACCTCATCTCGCGAACGGGTGGGACAGCGAGGAATTATAATGTGATGATTTGTCAGCCTTCTCCAGTTGCATAGAGCAGTCAGCTCTGAGGGGGGTTGGCTACGCCGCTGCCGCGCTGCACGCCGCGGACGGGCGGTGCCGGGCGTGGCCGCCGGCCGCACGGCCGTGCCATGCGCAGGCCAACGTTCAACGGCCAGTCAATACCTTTATTACAAGGGTTGGGTGCGTTCCAGACCGTCGTGATTGTTTTCCAAGCCGCACGCGTTCCAGACGAATGCCTTCGGGTCACGCAAGGGCGCAACGACGCAGCCTTCGGCGCGGCAAAACGACGACACGAGTTCGTCAACGTCTTTTGTCCTGTCTGGATGCAATATGCGGTATAAATCGATATCGGTGCACGGCTTCATGGCTCTTTTCTAAGGACGCGGGTTTCTGCCCGCCTGCTTGCCCCCCCCCCCCCCCTCAGCAGCGTTCCATGTGAAACGAATGCCCCCCGAGACGCCGGCGCCAGGGGGACGCATGCTGTATCCACCCACCTTGGGGGGGAGCCGACCAATTATGAGCAATAAACCATACACGCCCCGACGCAGCCGTGGCGTGGCCAGCCTGGTCGGCGGCGGGCGAATCGGAAAAGGCCGGGTTAATTCGCTGTCAGGCCGAGCCCGGCCGAGCCGGCGGCTTTAGAGTGCAGGGGAGTCGCCCCTGCGGCGCCCCCGTGGTGCCCCTAGAGGCCGTCCCGCCCGTCGGGGGCTGGCCGCGTCTACCGGCCTCCCGGTCCAGGTGCGGTCCATTCACAGGCCGTCGCATATATCAAAGACCTGCAGCGCCCCGAAATCCCACAGGTATAGGCCGCTGTGGGATGCACTGGATGTGGGCGGCTTTGCGGGTGCCCGGCAGACTGTGGTCTGTGCTGCGCTGTCTTTGCGGAGGTGGGCGGATGAGCGTGTAAAGTTTATGTGTTTTCACAAACTAGCTCCTACGTGGTCAGCGCTACCTCCCCCGGCGATGCACAAAGTAGACGTTTGAACGCCCCCTTTTAAATACGATGGGGAGCATTATTGCGTGCACCTGTCGCTACAAAAATCGTTTCAATCACAACCCTTCAGAAACACTTAAGCCGCAAGGTGAAACAATGGTAGGGTTTATGTTCTGTGCCCCCCTCGGCATGTTCTCTGTGCAAAACGGCAGGGCCTCCACACATGTGGGAGTCTCCCACGAACGATTAAAGGGATGATTCATACCACTGGAATTCCACGTCAGGGACTTCGCGTGCACACATGTGTGTGTGCGTACAATGCAACTTTCCGCACAGTGTGGGCACAATGCAGTTAGCAGGTGATTGTTGTCAGAGCACCCATCGAAGGTGTGGAGAGGGAGTCTGCCGAATGGTTATCGTGTCTAACGACGGAGAGATTCTTTTTGCAGTATGCACGACACTACTGTACATGTACTGGAATCCCGCACTACGCGTTCGTTGCACTGTAGACGAGGCTCGATAAAAATGTGACGTAGCTTAGTCCTGTTGATCTCCTCCCACATCGAGCGTAGGTGATTGTCTGCCTCCTGGGCGGGACCGACGGCTGACAGAGTTTGATAATAGAAAGGGCCGCAGAGGTGGTCTCGCCGCCCTTTCGGGATCTCTCGAATTTTATATATGCCACTATTTTATTATAACAACACACACACACAGAATACAGGTGGCGCGCCTCCTCAGAGGGTTGATGCACCCCTGAATGAATGAAAAGTGACGTTTATAGCTTATCTTCTAACCTGATACCACGCTACCAGATAGCACTAAATTTCGAGATTATACAGTTCTAGCGTAATTTTTGCTTTTTGCTGACAACATTAGTAGCCAAGGGAATTGTTTTACCGCAGAATTCATAAGGTATCGGAAAGGTATTTTAGCGTTTGCACAGTTCCGATGAGGGCCTTACTCTCCAATGTGTCCGAAATAATTGCATATCCAGTTTGTGGATGCGTGTGGGAGGATACCCCCCCCCCCCCCCCCCGGCATTCTCAGCACATTCGTGGTCCATCACAAAAAACATCCAGGTAAACTCGGCTGTGTGTGTGTGCGTGTCATTGTCCCGTTCCCTTTTGGACCCTCACAGGTGTGTTGTCGGTCACCTTTAAATCTGCAATAAACGCACTACACGTGTTCCGTCCGGCAGTCCCTTTAGAATGCTCCGGCGTTGGGGGGCCCTTCCCCGGGGGCCTCTTCGTGCTGCACACCGCCACGACGGCGGCGCATTTAATTGTGGTCCGACTCCGCTCGCGTTATCATTTCATTGTCCGACCTCCTTTAGGGACAGACCCCAGCCGCGCCTGTCCCTCGCGAGACAATGCGGGCCCGCTGGCGGGCCGTGCGCCGGCGCTCGAGCTGGCGCCGGCGCCACGGGCACCACGGGCGCCGCTACAATATACCTTTTCTCTCATTTCTCCGTTTTCGCCTTTTGTGGCGGCGCGGCGGAGATTGCATTCCCACCCTCGTCCACGGTGCATTTGCGAGAGTGGTCGCGCGCACCTGCTGCAGGCGCTGCGGGGGCCACAGGCATGCGCAGACACCCGCAAGGCTGCCGGGGACAGCCCGGGGACAGCCGCACCGGCCCACTTCTTCGTCCGTATTTACTTGCCCCGCGCGTTATCAGTACACTTGTCAGGGTGCCTTATCACACCGCGGGACGGGACTGGGATCACACATCTCTCGCGGACACGAGCACCGAGCAGACGGAGCAGGGCTCCAAGGCGAGCGGGGCGCGAAAGCCCGTGTGGCAGATTCAGATCGCGTTGGCAGTCGAGGGCGAATGACTGGCTCGAATGTACCGTAAGAGAGCGACGACGGCGGAGTGCAGCTCTCGCAGTCGTCTTGAACTGCCTGTACTGGTGTTTGGCTCGGGCAAGAAATCTCACCTTCGCCGCGAGCAGAGCGGCCGTAATGCCTCCCCCCGCCTGGACGCTCTCAAGGGAATCTTTACGAGAGCCACGCGCGAGGAGCTGCGCCGCCGCGTTTGTTACTTCGCGGCAATGAAGTCAAAGAAGGGCCGCTTGCTGGAAAACATTCAGTGTAAGAGCCTCAATAGGTACGACCCAACGCTGCAGCCACCGCACGCAGGAGGAAACGGGCACGTGCAAACGACACACACACACACACACTGGCACATATACACACCACAAGCGCGCGCGCGCGAGCATCACGCGAATGTGGGCGCCCGTGACTGCAGAGACACCGCCGGGCAGCATGCGTCTGCGAGTGTGCACGGGGTCCGCAAAGGGCCAGCACGGTGCAGCGGCGGCGCAGCCCACGAGCCGACAGGCAACGCCCTGACCTCAAGCGCGCTGATTTTGCAGGGTTCGCAGACTCACGCCGCCCGGCAAGTGCCGAAGGGTGAGGGGCGAGACGGTACCCCCCCCCCCTCCCCCCTCTCCGCTCCTGCGCCTTCCTCACCCCGCACAGCGGCAGCATGTACAATACACGCCGCAATCCACGTCCATACGTATATACCCGTACCCACTCTGCGGTTGAAACGTGAGGCGCCAGACACTCGGAGCATTCTTCCGGCGCCCCAGGTGCCCCCCCCCCCCTCTCCCCCGTCCCCCTCCTCCCTGGCGTGACCAACATGGCCGCCCGTATTCACTGCGAGTGCCGATACAATGAGCCCCAGCGTGTTTGGGTATTCCCAGCGTGTTTACAAGCAAGGAGACTCCAGAGCTGTGCCCATGTGTGTTTCCAGTTTCCATCGGGTCAACTTTCCGTCGCGAGTGAGGCAGCGTGCGGCGGCGGCGCCGGTGCTGACTCAGGCCGTCAACAAGCGCTCTCGTGTACGCAAACGCCCCTCACGCCCCGATAGTGAGAGAACTGGTGCACGGCGGGTGCGTCTGCACTCCAACAGGCACGTCAAGTACACGAGGACTTAGTCGGGCATCGGGTCGGCCGGCACCTGCCACTTTTGCTGCTCAAGTGCCTTTCGAGTACATTACAGGGCCCAAATAATTCCCGGCAGGCTTTGGGATTTCGGGGGCTTCGACTTTTATGGACCTTGTGCCGTACAGCGAGGCGCATGGGCCAGGCCGGTACGCGCGCACTGTGAGGGCTCGGGACTCACGGGGTGCGCCGCGGAACGTGAAGGCGGCAGTGTACGTGTCAGAAATTTAAAATCAGCTAGAGTTCGCCCAGGAGTTGGCTTTCTAGACTACACAGAGAAGAGAAATTTGGAAGGGGAGAGAGAGATTTGACATTTTCGGGTTTAGAGAGAAAGGGTGAAGAGACGGACTTGTCCGTCGCGTAGGTTAGCCACGTGCTCTAATAAGCAAACCGACATATGGGATGCAGCAAGGGTTCAATTAAACTGACCCGGAAGGTCCGTACCGCGTTTCGATACGCTCGTCGTTGGCGGCACTGTCGTCTACTGCGACTGGCGTTGAAGCTGACACACACACACGCCTGCGCGCGTGCGCACGGCACGAGGCCTCGGCGATGACGCCTGGTCGCGCGAGAAGTGATTTCAATATGAGGCACGGCGGTGTGGCAGGCACGGCAGCAGGCCTGCGAACGCAACAGGTCTACGCGGGTTCCTTCTTCCGATCAGTATTCCAGTCAGCCTCCGGCTTCTCCGGCTCCGCCGGCCTCGGCTGCCCCGGCCGCCGACAGAGCCGCGCCGCCGCCGATTCTGTAATCACGGCCATTACGACTCATCCAACCTGCTCGAAATCAACTGCAGTGTGTTCCACATTAGCTACCGGGCTGGCAGTGTAGTGCAGTAAGTAGTGGCGGCGGATAACCAGCTCGCGCGGCCTAATGCAACGCCGATCAGGGCGGGGCCATTTCGCTTTCCTGACATCAGATAGAAAGGATGCAAGGGGTCGTCCACAAACGACGTGACCTCTCATCGAATTACCAGTGAGAGTGATTGTGTGGCAAACTATTCCGCTGGTCGATTGCTCTCATCCAGTGCAAATGAATACACACGACTTCTGTTTGCAGGGTAGAGCCCCTGCGGCCATGCGGCTGCCGGTGGGTGCATAGCTCTTGCACCTGACGATATTGTTTCGGCACTGGGGCACCTCGGCACTGGGACTGGTGCCCTCCGGCTACGTTTCTCCGAAGCGGACCGAATAGGACCGACCACGGTGGTAGAGGCGGCGGCCGCACAGCACCGCATAGCGGCGACACACTCAGAGGCAACAAGGGGGACGGCCCGGTATTATTCATATCCCCACACAATCAAACAGGTGGATAACACATAGTGTCCGATCGATGCCGCCTTTATGCTCAGATCCCCATGGCCACGCAATCAGGATGTGGGAGGACTTTTGGTGGCGACTTTTGTGCGTCCGAGACGATAGGGGCGTGGGATTTGAGTGACCGAAAAATGTGCGGCTGCCGCTGTTGCTGTGCCTTTTGCCACCTGGGTGTGACTTTATCTGGTATGGGTCGCTCCTGTTGAGGGGTCCAGCCCTCGGGCAAAGTAATTAATAAAGGTGGGTGTGGACTGTGTTGTACGGCACTTAACACGGCATTAGGAAGGAAAGGTCTAATGAGAGCAGCCAACAAACCCTTGCCCAGTATTGCTTCTCTGCGCGACCCGAACACGCACGGCGTCGGTGACGAAACTCGACAGTCGCATCAGAGCAGGACCGTCATTGCCATCCTTGATTAGGGCTGACCCCGACGACACGTCCGTCACTTTGTCGCAGGCGTGGCTCAGTGATGGATGGGGGACCCAACGGGTTGACCCTGCAGCTTGCCTGCTGCTGCCCACGGAGGTGGGCGGGCAGGAGTACTTGCTGGCATCGAAGTTCCCTGTTGACGATAAACGACTGATGCTGGTGGACAGCGTCGCAGCGTCCGTAATTTAGAACAAATTGTCGCCACAGGAAAAGTCAATGTTCTCCACTGAAAGGTTCTATAATATTCGGTACCACAAGGGTTTCCCTATTACAGTGCACTGCCAGAAGGAAAGAGTGGAGTCTTAACCCTGCTCCCCCCCCCCCTCTCCCTTTTTGTCTCTCTCACTCTCTCTCTCTCTCTCCTCCCCCCAAAGCTGTTGTTTTTTTTGGGACGGTGTGTGTAGCCCCCGACACAGGAGGGACAATACAGTTATGTCCATCCTACACAGGTGTGCAGTGGCTGCGGTGGCGCCCGGAGCATTAAATCTGTCTCCGTCTGGGCTAGCCCTGGCTGCCCTGGCCACTCAGGGGCGTGGCGAGACGTGGCGAGACGTGGCGAGACGAGAGGCGAGACGTGGCGGGCCAGACGGGCTCCCTGTTCACGGCCAGTCAAGTCGGCCCAGTGACCGGCGAGGTGTGTTGGTTTGGGCTCACCCGAAGCCTTTTCCTATTATACGACGAGAAGGGGTGGAGAACAAGCAGTCAAAAAGCGAAGAATGTCATGTTGGCTGTTCCTATCGTCACGTTGCCGGACAAATGAACACTATAAAAGACACAGGCAGGGACTTCTTTGCCACACATTTCATTCAAGCTGAGTACGTAGCGCACAGCGCGCTATTTAGGCACCTTGGGTTGTCATCGGCTTTTCCTGTTTGCCGCAGAAATAACATGGTGACGGCATGTTTCTGCTGCAGGTGCGGTGATGTATTCGGTAGGGGGATAGGAGCGGGGAATACAAGAGACAGAGGAACCTCGCGCGTCATCCACCGAACGACGCGGAGGACTTGAAGTAGGGAACGCCTTCTACAAATGACAACAATTTATCACGACGGGCGTCATCATCTCCAGGAGCATAGGGGCAAATCAGGGAGGGATGATGTGGGGGGTGGAAAGGGGTGAGTGTGCTCGTGGCGGACCTCAGCGCGGTAGTTTTTGACGTTGTCATCGCGATGCCGTCGTCGATACAATCACAATGTCGCGTCTGCACCCGAGACACTACATCATCACAAAGAAGAGCACATTTCTAGTTCTTCTTTCTCCCCTCGTTTGGAATACCGGACAAATAGTAAGGAAAACAGAAGTCTCAGCAAGATTGCTGATTGGCCTACGCAGGGCTGTGAGGTTTGGAGGAAACAGACGCGTCAACCTTGGCGGCTGAATGCTTCCCGACTGGAAAATTGCAAGCCGTGAAGCAGATGACAAGCTATTACTAACTCACGCAGGGAGGCCTTGTCTTCGCTCTGTCGCCCAATTTTACAATCATGCGGTCTGATGGACGTGCTAGGCTGGGTATGTTGGACACTGCGCTACGCCGGCCAACCACAGCCTTCCTGGATGTTGAAGCGAGATTCAGTACAATACTTTTTAATATTCTGTACAATATTTAAATTGCTCGCTCACGAAAATGAAGTGTGACGGTGTACTTACTAGGCTGACGTTGGCGGCGACCGAACCCAGCCCACCGGCCACCGGCTGGGTCCATTCCCTTTGGGGCTGGGGCAGCAACACATCAATGGTCGTGTCAGATTATCCCCTTGGCGCCGACCTGTCGCGGTCACACCTGCGACAGCATTGTGCGTACGGCCGCAGCCATGGCCTCTCGGCTAATTATCATCCATACATGCCCGTTCTGTCGTCGCATGTTTTTG
The DNA here is from genome assembly GCA_026979955.1 of Megalurothrips usitatus. Taxonomy (NCBI): domain Eukaryota; kingdom Metazoa; phylum Arthropoda; class Insecta; order Thysanoptera; family Thripidae; genus Megalurothrips; species Megalurothrips usitatus. The sequence goes on from CM049594.1 coordinate 130,386, forward strand.
TTCGGCGCTTTCGTGGATTTTTTGTTGGTCCCTCCGGTTCGCACATAGCTGAAGTGCTTTCTTTTTCTTTCGCTTGCCGGTCCGGTGGGGAGGAATGTTTCTCCTATCGATGTTGAGCAGGTTGTCAAAACGGACGGCTTTCATGTGTGTGGTGGGTAGATGTAGACCAATGAACGTGTGTGTTTGATGGAGGAGGCATGCACAGCTGAGGGTGAGTCATCCCTCTGCAGTTCGCAAATACACACATTGGAGGAGCTTCTCCGATGCGGTGGTCTCGATGGGCGGTGCATGGCGGTGCGCAATGCACAGCCGCGCCCAGGTTGACGCCGGAAGGCTCCGGGAAAAATTCGTGCCGCCTCAAGTAGGTTTCCGGTCACTTGCACGCGACGAATGATGACAGGGCTACTGACGAGTTGCGTTAGCGAACTGAGACAGACGAGAGAGTGGGAGAGAGAGAGAGAGTGAGAGAGAGAGAGACGCCGCCGCCAACAGGCAGGCCCGGAGCAGGTCGCCCCGGCCAGGCCGGCTCCGGCCCAGGTGTCCATCCGAGGCGGCCTGGCGTAGTTCTCACGAGATTTCGGCTGCGCTGAGGGACGGAGCGGGGAGAGAAGCAGAGGAGGGAGGGGAGGCGGCTCGGACAGGAGACGGCTGATCTGGTCAAAAACAGATCCACTTCGGGGTGGTGGTTCGTCATGCAACCACCAGTTCATTTTCTTCGGTGAATGCCATATCGTGTCAAAAATTCACACGGACCTTTGCAGTGTTCTTGCAACAGCGGGCATGAAGGCAAGCCCCCCTAGCCTAATTCGCAGCGTAGCCATCCATAATCCTTTTTCGAGGTTGCGTCATCGCGGCGCCGGTGACGGCACTGTGACGAGACAGCATCTGGAGAGCGCGCAGCCGGCCAACTGTCCTTTCGCCGCATTACCGTGATTTCGCATCCCCGTCTTCTGAGAGTGTACCCTGTGACTCAGAGATGGGTTCTGCTCTGGGGCTCCGCCCGGCACCGCCCGGCACCGCCCGGCACCGCCCGGCTCCGCTGCAGGTGTACGTAGGGGCCGTACGGGGCCGAGATCTCCTCTCCTCTCCACACGTGTGACCAGGCCTGGGCCACGGCCGGGCCTTACCTCGCCCGCCTCACCGGTGCCGCTGCCGGGGCCCGAATTCCAACCGCAGCTCTTTTTTCGTTACCGAAATAAAAGGAAAGAGGCACTCGGGATTCCTCCGCGGCCCCTCCCTGCTTCGGAGGTGCTGCTGCGTCCTCTCACCGTCAGTAAGGCCCTCGGTACCCGTCAGTAGTACCCGTGGTAGTACCCAACCCCTCGGCACCCTTCTCCCTCGGTGCTCCTCGGCCGATATGATGTCCAGATAGGCCCCAACCCGTATACTGTTTCGAAAACAATAAAAGGTCGAGCCCTGTGCACCCTACGGATTACCCAGCCACACCCTTTCTCCTAACGGAAACATTCGCCCTGCTGCCTTTTCACCCACTGGGAGGTCGCAAGTGGATGGTATTGGTTTCGAAAGCGGTGGCCGTCGGTCACGGCGGTGTGTTTAATCTTGGCGACGACTTTCCTGCAGCGTCTCCATAAAAATGGTGCGATAAGGTGACGATAGCGGACACCTGCGCGTATTGACGTACACTTTGGTGATAATCCCCGGCCGAGCAGCGCGCGGACGAGAGGTCGGCTGCACCGACAGAGACGTGCCGGCGGGCCGGGTGGGCCAGGCAGGCCGTACCGCACCGAGCCGCGTTGCGCGAGAAGCCTCCGCCACAGAGATTATTACGAAACGAGGGGCACTCAAAACGCAGGTGTGTGTGAAGATAAGTCCCGTGACGGTATCACCTGAATCCCAAGTAACTGGTCTCGCTGCACTCACTCCTCGCGGAGTGCTTGAATTTCCGGGCGACTCGTTCCAACTCATAAGTGCCTATGGTGTGTGGTCACTGCAATGCCGGCAGGTCGCTCCACGCGTCAGGATATGTGTACGTACCGCTGGTGATGTAACGTGTACCCAAGGTGACACACGCGGCGTCACCACACGCGTTTGAGTTAATTTATATGTCCCCGAGGAGGTACTACTGTACACGAACAGAAATTCTACGAAAACTTGTATGAAGAAGCCCACACATCAGGAAGTGGGTGCAATGAATGTCCACGCCAGGGTCAAATAAGAAATGTCTGGAAAATATTCGAAGCGTGGTAGCAGAAATTCTAAGACTCTGGTATGTACCACACGCACGGGGGCGATAAGCTTTCTAGGCATCCGTCTTAGCCTTGCCAACGGGTACAGGAGATAAGGGGGATGAGTCAGGCCAAACAACAAAGTCAGTCAGTCACCTGCACCTGCATGGTAGGCGTGGCCTGTGCAAAAGGGCTGTTTGTGCAAACCGGACAGGGCTGACACGTCCCATATAGGTTATTTTATTTGCCGACAACTTGGCACAGTTTGAGAGGCGGAGTGTCCATTTGTGTTTGTATTCCGTTGTGCAAACTAGCAAAGCCATCACCTCTGCTACACGTTCGAACGATACTGTGACCTGATTCCTGCTTCAATCGGTTCCATAGCAACAACAGCAAAAAAAAAACTATCTGTTTTCCGGGGAATTTTTTCCCTAGTCAAGTGGGACAAAATAATTAAGACATGAAGATGGAGATGCTGGCATTGTCCGTGCTGGGCAAACAATAGGCGCTCTATTCGCACGATTCGTTAGAATGGCCAATCACAGCCCGCCTGATCACCCCCTTGGCTGCACGACACCGAGCCACTACAGTGTCGGAGGCAATCAATTTGCAGATCAACCGAGAGGAGGGGCTCAGCGGTGTTTGTATTATGCGAACCGCGTCAGCTGGAGGTCCGTGGCTCCCAAACTTCCAACATCACCTGTTTTGGTTTCGTTCCGATAAGTGAAGTCGGTTTTGCTTGATGTCAAAATAAGCGTGTACACCTACGCGCAGTGCCGGCAAGGCGTTCCTGTCAGGCTCTATGCAACCGGAGGACGTCCCCTCGCGCACCTGTACTGAATCTCGGCTCGCAGGGAAATAAATACTGTAATGAATTTGCATCGTTCAAAGAGGCCTGTGTGGCAGGTGTGGAGCAGCACGGCCAACGCACCTGTTCTAAGATCTCCTGGCAGGCCGCTCTGCCGCTGCTCTGCTGTGCGCGCCAAACACCTGGACTCGAGGCTCATCTAGCTCGCAGCAGCACGCGGATAGTACCTCCTCCGGCAGAAAACCAATGGCCGCGCTGCTGTCATGGGTGAAGAAATTTATCCTACGCTATCATTATACACGGTGTACTTTTGAGTCACTACGAGCCACAGACACGAACCACGACGTAAGCATCAAGGCCGAAATAGATTTCACGGAGGAGTAAACACTGTTTAGGGCCTCTAGCCAGCCGCACGGCTGTACACAATTTTGCCGTCCTGCGGGTGGCATCTTGCGCCTGATTGGGTAATTCCTCGTCCGACTCCCCTATCAATGCATTTATTGCGATGGTGCCATGTTACATTTCCGAGGGCTCCGTGGCGGCCGGTTCCACGTAGCACGCACCTTCTCCTCAAACCTTTCGAGCCGCACACGTGCTGACGCGGCGCTCTTGCGCAGTAAAACACCTGTGAGATAAACAGCCTTCGCCGCGCTTCGCTGGCAGAGCTTCGTTTGCGTGTCCCCAAAATCGCGAATCTTTCCCTGCAGGTGCGGCGAGCGCTATCGTGCCGGCGACACCTGGCGAAGGAAGTGCTGATCCGGCTGGATCCACAAGGACACGGCGCACCCGCCCGGTACGCGCGCACCCGCGGCCCCGCGGATCCGCGGCGTGTCGCGGAACTACTTGCCCACGTGCCGCACGCGGCATGCCGCTGCCACAACTGTTCAGAAGTTCAACTCAAATCGCCGTCAGGAGTCCAAATGTGGACGTTCACGTGCCCTGATTTTATGGTTGGTGCACGTAAGGTAAGAGTTTAGTGCCACTATGCGGCACACTGACAATTTCTGTTCGTCGCAGAACAAGCGGCTGACCATTTTTACAACCCCGATAGTGGCCCGGCGAAAATCAACATGTCATGTCAAAAGCGTGGATGGCGATTCCGACGCTTTGATTCCAAGCCAAAAACGAAAACAGGCAGAGGTTTTGGTCTAGGCTCTGCTCGACAGTTTCACGCGTTTCAATGGAGTAGGACCCCCTCTCCCGGTGAGGATCCATGAATCGGAAGCGTAATCGCTCAGTTACCTGGTTGTTACGTGAGCACAGCAGAGCGGGGAGAACAGGGCATGTTCCGGAGCGCGAGTCTGGTGGGGTTCCTTACCGGATGCAAGGATGGCTGGGTACGGCACGTGCACGCGAACGCCGTCCCGCCGCGTCCCGCGCCGCCGAGCGCCGCGCGTCTCCGAGCAGCAAGGACGACCCGGGCCGGCCCGGACGGCTCAGCGGCGCACTGCAACGTCCCCGTGAAATACACTAAGCGCTTTCGAGAGGTATTCGATTCTGATTGCGCATGTGAGGGTGCGCCGTGTTCCGGCTGGTAGCCCGGCACAAAGGCGGCCTGGTCCGCTGAGCACGGCCAACAGGTGGACGCGCGGCTCCGCCAGGCACCGCCGGCCACCGCGCAGCACCTGCACTAGGCGCGGCGCGGATGGCACCAGACCGTACATCCTCAATTTTTGTTTTAAATCTCGGCGTCCTCGTCAGTTACATACCCAAGTGCTCACACGCGACAGGCTCCCACAGCGTTGTACCTGGCGCGGCAGGCCCGCGAACAACGTTGCAAATAACTAACAGCTGTTGTTTGGACAACGTTTCATTATTTGAAAAAGGCTGGCCGGCGTTAGTAAATTGTGCGAAAGACACCGCGCGGCCCTGTGTCCGGAAGTAATAAATGAAGAATCGACTTCCTCGGGCAAAGAGCTGTAATTAAAGTATACACAGCCACCTGCCGCGCGCAATCCGCCCAGTGGCGAGTATTTATTAGCATAAAAGTCGAGCGGCGAACGAGCGAATGAATGAATGGGTTGGAACGAATGAATGAATGAATGGGCGGAGTGAATGAAAATGAATATGCTGCTTCGTTTCACCGCGCATGCGCACATCAGAGAAGGGGAGAGGAGGGGGGAGGCGGGGTGATCGCGAGATTGTTGAGGAAGATAGAGACAGACAGGAATCCTGAAGCGTATGACAGTGTGACGTGCCAAGCCGAGTTGTTGCAGACCGTGAAACAAGAGGAAATAAGGCAGACTGGAATCGTTCAAGAGTGCGTCGGTACGGCATATTTGATGTGCGGAAAAACTTCATTGTCATATTTCGAAAATGTAAATGCACATGCCGGTGTCTACGCCGTCATACGTCTCCCCACTCTAGCAAGGTGAAAGGACGACAAGGGTCGTTACCGCCCCGCGACACCTGGCCGAGCGTCCCGGCGAGGCGGCCGCACCACAGCCGCTGGTCAGCGCTGGTCAGGGCCGAGCCGGCCGGGCCCGGCAGGTGCTTTCCCACGCTGAGACGCCAGGGACCCAGATTAGTTGGTCCACAGGAGGGAAAAGGTGAGGCGCGGGGCGGGCAGGTCCTAGTCAGGGCGCAGCAGACGACGGCCGCAGGGAGGGGATCACAAACAGGGGGGGGGGGGGGCAAACATAGCGGAGGAGGGGCATCTAGACGCGGAGGCAAATACAGGCCAGCGGCCGTGTTTGTCGAAACAGAGTCGTCTCAACGTCCCCGTCGCCGCAGCCCTTCTCGGTGCTGTAGTAGTGTGTCGGGCACTGGTTGCTGCGCTAATGACTAGCCAAACACACGGCGGCGATGCGGCGCACGGAGCGCGACGTGCGGGGCAAGTCCGGAGGATTCCGGGGAGGACCGCAGTGTGGACTGCACCGGACTGCGGCGGACTGCAACGGACTGCGGCGGATTGCAGCGGACTGCAGCGGACTGCAGCGGACATCAGCGGACTTCAGCGGACTTCAGCGGACTTCAGCGGAATCCAGCGGACTGCGGCGGATTGCAGCGGACTTCAGCGGAATCCAGCGGACCGCAGCGGACTGCAGCGGGCTACGGCGGACTGCGCCGGCGGCCACACAAATCACAGCAGCCGACTGCAAGCTCTGCAAGCGCACCGAAACCTCGATACGCGCCCACAAATCACAACGGCCCGACACGGCCCGCGTCGCGGCTGCCCGCGCCACCCGCGCGCTGCACGGCCCGCTTGGGAGGAAAAGGAAGCAAGATGAATGTTCAAAAATACCCGAAAGGCTCCCCCCCCCCCCCCCTTCTCACCGCGCCACACTGAGAGAGAGAGAGAGAGAGAGAGAGAGAGAGAGAGAGAGAGGGCAAGGAGAGATACTGGAAAGGGTGACTGGAGCGAGGGAGAGGGGAGCAGGCGGGAGAGGGGGGGGGGGGCGGTGCGTCGCCGTCGTCGTGGGCGGGCCGAGATGATACGAGTGATTATGGCAACGTCGTTATGGCGCTGTGTCAGTCGTCCGTCAGGGGCCTAGCGCGCCGGCCGCGCCGTTGGTGCGACAAGGACGCAAGGCACAGCGGGGGAACACACACGCCGAGGCACGCCGAGGCAGGCCTGCAGGACATATCACGCCGCGCGCATCTCAGGCGGCCCGCAGGACCCGCAGGACCCAAAGGGCCCAGATGTGGTCGATTCATTCTGTGACGTGAATGTCATTTGCCGGGGGCCGGGGGAGGTGCGGGTGGCGCGGGCGGAGCAGCAGCTCCCGCCGGGTGTCGATGATGAGGTGGCCCGCGGGGCCTGCGGGGCCTGCGGTGCCTGCGGGGCCCGCGGACCCTCGGACCCTTGCGATCGCATTAGTGTGAGGTGCAGCCGGGGTCAACGGAAGCCGACGGTCCGGTCAGCGGCGCGTCGGCGTGGCCTACGGCGGCGGGGCCGCAATTACTCCTCACACACTCACACACACACACAGCCTCCGAAGCAAATCCGAAGGAGCGGGGAGGCGGGTCGCGCAGCGCTGCTGTGTTCTATTTGCCTTTGTGCGGTTGGATAAATACAGGGTGTGTCCCTGGGCTAAAGTGTTGGTGGTCCCTCTGGTCCCTGATGATAAAGGGCCGGGAGTCAGGTGGCGGCGCAGCAGTGCCGTCGCAGCGCCGCCGCGCTCTGGCCGTAGGTGTGCGTTGAGGTCTCCGGCCGCGGCCCCGCCGGCCACCGACCCTTGTGGGGCCCAGAGGGGCGATCGCCCTTCATTACCCTGTGTGGTCCGCTGTTTAAAAAGTGCTCGGGGCCGTCATCGGCAGCACTGGCAGCCGACACGATCCCTCCCCTATACAGGACCTCTCCCACCTCGAATTATGCTATCGGCCCACCAAGGGCCTTGACAACCGCAGTAAGTTTTATACGCTGAAGTGCACACGGACGAACTGTCCGTAATACGGACGGTCTTGTGCCACTGTAATATGGACAGAAATTCTTGTGTATTACGGATACTGTACATTCGTCCGTATTACGGACAGGTTTTTCCTACTTATCCGTAGGGTGCAGAGAAGACATCCGTATTACAGACGTAATTTCCAGTGGCACGGATTCCTTTACGTAAGGAGTATAACGACGAATCGGACAGGATTTTCACGTGAGAAAAAAGTGAATCGAAATATACGAGATTTTACAACGATGTAAAGTCCCGACGTCGAAAGAGTTGGTCTTCGGCGGACGGTGAGACCACGGCGACCACGGTCGTCCCCCGGCAGCCGGCCGGCCGAGCAGCCAGCACGCTGCCTCCATCCTGTAATTATTGCCGTTGTTGACCGCGGCGAGGGGAAGTGACACTCCGTGTTTTGTACAGGCGTTCGTGATTGGAAAGGAGTTATCGTTTCCGGCGGGACGCGCTTGCTCTTGGCCCGCTCCGTGGCGGTGCCGGCGGTGCCCGGTGCGAGGGGTCCGAGAGGCCCAAGGCCCGCACCGCTGTCCCTGAAACCAATCGAACTCACCGGCGATGCGATAGGCGGCCGGCCCCATCGATAACTCAGAGCGGGCAGAGAGAAAGAGAGGGATTCATTCATTCTCCTCTGATATCCGGCCGTTTCTCTCACTTCCATTCTTCTCAGGGCATTTAAACTTTTGATAACGACGGCGCCGCACTTCGCAGAGGCGTGCGCGCGCGTGGACCATACGTCTGGGGGTAGGGCGGCGGGGGAGGGCGGAGGGCCGGGTCGTTGGCCGGAGCGGGGGCTCGGGGTGCGCGAGCTGCTGCGAGTAGGTACGTAGTAACGATGTTGACTCCCGGCATCCGGCTCCACTCTCCGGCTGGGCTTGCTGGGCCTGCTCCCCCCCCCCCCCACCCACCCCCCTCCGGCTACCCCCAGGCTGCCCCGCCCCCCTGCTCACGGGCCGCGGCCGCATCCGGAACTCGCCGGCCCGGTGCCGCGGCGCACGGCAGGGCGCAGCGCCGCGCACGCAGCCCCGCGGCCCGCGGCCCGGAGGACGCGTACAGCGTGCACCTGCCGCCGCGCCCGCGCCGCCCCGCCGACCCGGCCGTGATATGAATATGGAAATGAGGCTAATGCTCTGATTTCTCTCTATTTGTAGTGGTCGCTATCCACGGCCAGTGAGACGCCGTCCTTCCTGACCTCTCCGGCCGTCCGGACAGTCGTCGCCACGTCGTCGAGTCGCTCGGCGCGGCGATCTACCCTGGTGATTCAGAAACGCCGCACTGGGATATGCAATCCCGCAACGCACTATCTCCGTCTCTTACAGGCTCGGCCGGACGCGAGAGACAGAAAGAGACGGGGCTAGTGCTTTGCGGCTTGCATATCCCATGAAAAACGCGCGGCGTTTCTGAATCACCTGATAGTGTCGACGGACCCGAGGCGACATCATTTTCCGGGCCGATTGCGTGCCAAGAAATTCCTCGAAGGTCCTCGTCATAGTTGAGAGACGTTAGTGCCCGTGTAGAAAACGCCAATAAAGCGCTAGGTATGTACATAGAACGATATGTACTACTTAAATACAAGTACATGAGTTATGTACTGTCCCTGGGTACGCTGGAGAACTAACAGTCAACTGTCAGCTCTTCAACTCTGACTAGACAAGTAGTGTCAACAGCGGCCCAGAAGGATCCGAGCCCGAACGACTCCCTTATCGCCGAGTGGCGGGTCAACGCGCTGCGGTGCCGCCGGTGCCGCGGTCGGGAAGGAGCGACGCCGTCGTGAGCGGCTCCGTGGGAACCCTTCCCGGGCGTCCCTCCTTATCACGAGCCCCGGGGAGGGCGGCGGGGCGGCGGGGCGGTGGGGCGGCGGGGCGGCGGGGCGGCGTCAGGCGCACAGCTCCGTGACGACGGAAGATCACGCACTTTCAAAATTTGGATCAGTCATCGGCAATCGACTGACCTATGTCCCGCCCTCCCAACACGCAGCAGACGCGCGGGGTCTCGTGTCAGGAGCGTGGCCCGCCGGGGTGGGGAGGGGTGGGAGTGGGGGGCAGGGCAGACCAACACAGGACGAGGTAAAGGGGGACGTAACCGATTTAAAAGGCAGGGCGGTCACGTCGCGTATGAGTCAGGCACGCCGCTGGGCCTGTGGGCTATGAGCGACGTCGAGCGGGGGGGGAGGGGGGGAGGCACGTCTTGTGGCAGGTGTTCACTCCCCGCTCCCTGCCCGTCGTGGGAAACTCGCCCTGGACTCGGTGCTGGGTCCGCAGGGCTGCGGCAGAGATTGGACGTCGGCGGCCGCGGTGATTCCGGAGCCCATCCCGCATCCCGTCGTCGGGGTGGTGTCGTCGGGGGGTCGGTGCCGCGGCTTCGAACAACTCCATGAAGGCCGACAGCACGATCACTCACACGGTCCAGTCGAGGAATGCCGTATCCACCGCTGCCCGGCAAACGAATGGATTCGCGTCGAAATGAAGTGAGGCGTCCGCACCCGCGGGTGGTAAGAGGGGGGGGGAGGGGTAGTCCGGCGGCAGCCTCGAGGTGCGTGCAAGCCTAACCGGGTGCCGCCGCCCCCGCAGGCACGTGCCGGAGGGGGTGGTGTGGGAAACCCCCGCGGGAAGGGGAGGGCAGGCGAGTGCAGGTGCGCAGGGCGTGAGAACCGGTGAGAGCCTCCCCACCGCGGCCGCGGCAGCCGCGGCAGCCGCGTGCGTGGCGGGTGGCGGTGACCGCCGCAGGTGCAGCGGCCCCCGGCCACGGCCGCCACGGCCCCCACGGCCACCGCACTCGCTGACGCCGGTGCGCGGCTGCTACCGCTGCATCGCCGTTTCCCAATCAACCGCAGCCTTCCGCCCCCGTCGTGCGATGCGCGCTGCTGACGCTGCCGCGCTGCACGTGAGTGGGCAGCGGGGGGCGCGCGGCACCTTATCGCCGTGAGAAGGAGCCCCGGCTCCGCCCCGGCAACGCACCGGCAACGCACCGGCAACGCACCCGCAGCGCACCGGCACGGCGTGCGGTCACTCGTCGTCGTCCCTAAGCCGCTCTGGGCCCTGCGGCTGCGGTGAGCCAGCTGAGCCCCCGACAGGCCCCGGCTGGCCCCGGCAGGCCCCGGTCAGGGGTGGCTGCTGTGGCGAGGCGCTCATCCGTCCGCCGGCCCCGGGTAACAGGGCCGTAGCCAGACCCTCCTTTCGGGGGGGTTTTTTCCCGATGGAACCTTGTGTTGGTGGTTGCCTACCTCAAGGGGGCTGAACGTTTACTGCGGTCGTGGATGTGCAAGAACCACAGAAAATAAGCCGGGGGGGGTTTTGACACCAAAAACCCCCCCCTCGCTACGGCCCTGCCGGGTAAGTACTCGGGTCGGACCTAGCGCCGGCCGCGCCGTCATGCCGTGATCGACGGCCCGCTGCTCGGCGCTGCCGTCACCAGCTGCTCCGCCGCGCGAGGCAACAATGCAGATGTCGCGCGGGCCGCGTCCGGCCGCCCTGACGGCAGGCGGCGGCAGCGGGCCGTCCGGGTCCGGGCCTCAGACAGGTGCTCGGGCGGTTTGCCTTCCACCTGTTAGCGATCGAATGCGGCGCATCTGCCTCTCGCGCGTCAAAACGCTGCCGGAAACGGAACACGCGGCGGCTGGCGGCAGGAGGGGGTGGTGTTGGCGGGCAGCGACGACAGACCGCAGCGGCCCCCGCCCCGCACCCGCATGCCCGGCCGGGGCACAACCGCGCCAGCTAGGCTACGCGGCCGTCGAGGTTGGCCCCATCGTGCCCGAAGTTTGTCAACGTGTCGGCCACGGCTCCCACCCCGACCCGGTGTTCCCACGGCCGGCCCGGCCCCGTGCACTGTACCCAGCTGCGGCACCACCCCCCGGACTGCTCCAGTTCCAACACCGATCGGATCGGGGGTGATTGCGGGGTAGCACGTGGAGCCCACCTGCCGTGTGTGCGGCGCGCGGCGCGCACCTGGTCACACGCGGCACGTGCCTGCGGCAGCCTGCGGCCGACCGCCCCGCGGCCGGGCGCCACGACTCGACACGCCGCCGCCGCCGGCTCGTGCCCGCGCCGCCACCGCCGAAAAACTCGACTGCCTGCCCCTACCGTCCTCCACCGCCAGCGGCCGCCAGCCAGGCGCACGGCGAGGCGAGGATTCCTCATTCGCCACCTGCCGCCGCTGCCTCTGTCTCGCTTATGTTGCCCATTGCTCATCGCGAGACACTCGACTGAAACGCGGCACGCCTTTGCCCGTGCGGCGTGGCGTGTGACCTCTGCGGTCGCGTCGAGTCGCGTCGTGTCGCGCCGTGTCCCCCGTGCGGCTGTGCGGCTGCCGACGGCCGCCTCACCTCGCCGCTAACACGCGGGCCGCGGCCAGAAGGTTACTCCGGACGGTGATTCACTCGCGATGGGCCTCGGGCCGCCGGGCGAGAAGAGAACCCCACCGAGAACCAGAGTCCCTGGCGCGCGGGGTAGCGGCTGTCCTCGGCTGCTGCGCCGTGCACTCTCGTGTCACCGGAGCCAAGGCTCTCTGGGGCCCAGCTCCCGTTAGCCGGCATCCGCGCCAGCCCCTCATCTGCCGCACTTCGTTAGAGGAAGTCGACCACCTCGTCCATCTGCCGGTGCCGCAGCCGCTACATGGCATGAAGCCGCGCTGCCCGCTCTGCTTGTTAGCATCGGCCTAACGTATGTGTGCGCCGGCCGTGGATGCCGATACCCCTGCGAGCGCCGGGGCCGCGTGGGCGGCGTGCGCTGCCCTCATGTAGTCAGCGCCCCGCAGACGCCGACGCGGCAGAACGGCCCGGCCCGGTCGGTAGCTGCGCCCAGCCCTGCCTGCCCGCCCTGCCAAACCGACTCAAAAGCCTCGCCTCGCCTGCCGCCGCGGCCAGGATTCCAGTGTGACGCGCGTCACAGTCACGCCGTCACGCCCCTGCCGCCGGCACGGCCATGTTGTGTCGGCAGGCCGGGCGGCACGCGCCGCAGCCGCAGGGCCGCAGCTCCGCTTCGAGTCAGCGGCGGCAGCAGCCAGCGGCGGCGGAGCGGCGCAAGGAATGCATGAATGCTGTCGGCCGCCGCTAACTAGTAAGAGTCCTCGCCGCGAACAGCGATTACGTGAATAAAATGGCCGAGTGTCGGCGGCGACGACGTCGGGCGGGTCTCCACTTTATACAGCCCCGCTCCGCTGCGCTCCGCCGCACTCATCTCCTGCTCGGATTTAGATTCCCCCGTATTTGTAGGCCGGGCCCGGATCGTCGCGCCAATCGGCCCGGCGGCCAAGTCCGGAGGCCCCTTCCGCTCATAGGCATTCCCGTGGCACAGGTGCGCGGGCTGCTGGCCTGGCGGGCTGTGCGGTGGCGGGCCGGCGCTGGCGAGTGTCGTCCGCCCCTCAACGGCGTCCCTCCATATGGCACCCATTAGAGTGTTTATGGCGAAAAATTGAAACGGCTGGCCGGCTCGGGCCCGGCGGGCGGGCGGGTCGTAAACCGACGCGCGCTGCCCTCACTTACACACGTTTCCCTTTTTTATCGGCGGCCGAATATCTCACAACTTCACACGTGAGGGCAGCGCTGTGCTGTGCCGCGCTGTGCCGCGCTGTTCGGGGCGGCGGAGTCCTCCGGCGGGGCGGGGGCCGGCCGGGGCGATGCAGCCGTGATTAGAGGCTCTCAAAGGGACCGCCGCCACGACCACGGCCGCCACGGCCCCACAGCCCGGGGCTAGGGCTGCCGACGGGGCCCCGGCTGTCTGCCGCAGCCGGCGCAGAGCCCTCGGAGCGGCACCTCGCTCGTGGGCAGCCCTAGCGGCGGGGTGCTGCGGGGACGGGGCTCGGGGGCGGGTGATTACTGAGGCCACCACAAAGCGGACCGCCCCTCCCGGGCCCCACCCGGGCCCCGCCCGCCCAGTGGGGGCAGGCCGGGGTAACGCATCAAAACATCACCATACATCAAGTGACCGGCCCCCGCACCCTTCGGGGACCTCTGCCGCCCCCGCCCCCCGCCGCTGCCGCTCGCCCATGGGCACCTCTCTCTCTCTCACACACACACACACACACCGCCCCACCGCCGGGGGATCAACGCGCTCCATTGGGAGAGCCGGGCCTGAGCCGGGCCTCCGCGGCCGTGCGCTGACGCAGCACCTTCCGGGTGAACGCCGTCACGTCGGGAGCAGTCGGGACGGCCGCGGCTTCTGGGAAGCCGATGGCGGCGAGGAGATCGGGTGGATGCTGGAAATGTTTTCGGCCAGCGGCCTCGTCGTGGACCCCGCGCCGCCGCCGCCGCCGACATTGATTGGAGTGGGAGCGCACTCGGCAATGAGACGTCGCGACACGCAGCTGGTCAAGTGTAGCGTATGGCGGGGCGGGGCGCGGCCAAGTGTCCTACAGCCTCCCCCCCCCCCTCCCCCCTCCCCTGTCGGACTCTGATTGAGGACATCCGCCCTTGGCAATGCCCTGTCCGTCCCGTCCCCGCGGTCTTGTGCATGTGGAAAGGCAGGGCATCGGGCGGGCGTGGGGCGTACAGTAAACCAGGCCTGTGTCAGTCACGCCCGATTCCACGGACTGTCTCCGCAACTGTCTCCGTCGCACTGGTGGTGCGATGCTCTAAGGTGAGACCACTGAAAATGAATGGGTGAGGAACTCGACCAGAATTTTGGCGAGGGAAGTTTCTCATTCAGATTTTCGTCAGGAGGGCGTTCTTTCTCGTCAGCATTCGGGCATTCGGGCGAGGATGGTCCTCTCGCCCGAAATTGGGTGAGGTTTCTCACTCAAATTTGAGCGAGGTCACCATTCTCACACAAATTGGGGTGAGAGGTTTTTCTCGCTCTTATTCAGGCCGAGTTCCTCACCAATTGATTGTCAGTGACATAAGAGAGAGAGAGTGAGGGAGTGAGAGAGAGAGTGAGAGAGAGAGAGAGGTCCTAGTTCACAGCGGCTGTATTGGGCCAACTAGACGGGAAATGCATAACGTAATAAAGTCGCTGAAACTGCTGCCGCTAAGAGGCGTTAGAGGGGAAATTGACCATAAAGCCGAAACCAATTTCGAGTCCCGCGGCGCACCGCAGACCGATATAGTATATAGTACGCACACGCGTCTGGGAGGAGTAATATAATTGTCGCCATGTAGGGCACAGAGTGAGTCAGGCGGGACGGTGCCTGGCGTTGCGTGTGGGCCAGTTGTCATAAAAGGGCGTCGGCGTCCTGCGTGCCGTCCTCCTTCTCACCTCCGGCACCTCTGGCCGCCCTTTGTCGGCGGGCTGCACGTGCACGTCATACGTGCACGGGGCCCACACCTCCTCTCGTGCGCCCTCCTGGCCTCCGTGCACGGAACGGGTCGCAGTCGTATAAACGACCCCCCCCCCCCCCCCCATCTCTCGACTGCCAATAACACGACTGTGTGTGTGTGTGTGTGTGTGTGTGTGTGTGTGTGTGTGTGTGGACATTGTAGAAAATTCGTCGTACGTGTTGGTTGTGGGTGCGCGGCGGCGCAGCGGCAGGCAGCGGGGCGGGTCGACTGTTGGCAGTGCAAAACGCTCGCGTAGACAAATGTTTTGGCCCTGCCACACATGGCACGGCGTGTCGCAAACGACACACGTGTGAACCAGACGCCGCCGCTGCCGCCGCCATAGGGCCCAACTTGTTAGGGGCGGGGCGGGGAAACGAAACGAGCCGCAGCCGTGTTCAAGTGAGCGCTTCCGTTTGATGCACAAGTGTTTTCGGAAATCGCCGCCCTGCTCAAGGCGGATGCAGGTCGAGGACGTCATGGGCGGGCTGACTTGTATTGGTACCACTGGGCACCACAGCAGTGATTGGGCGGCCCGCTTGGGGCCACGTGAGTGAGTAGAGTGTGTGTGTGTGTGTGTGTGTGTGTGTGTGTGTGTGCACGACTAATTTGTTAAGACGATAATTGGCTGGCTGTGAACAGAGGCACACACGGTTCGGCTAGGCCCGAAAACGACGGAAAGAAAAATATGTTTTGGTGGCGACGACAGCCCGTCAGCAGTGTGAGCGCGGCCAGAGCCCTGCGGAGCCCTGCGGAGCCCTGCGGAGCCCTGCGGCTGCTAATTGGGGGTGGCAAAGGGTTTTGTTTTAGTAGGACGGCACGGCGGCCCGCTAAAACACAATGCAGACCCGCTGGCCGATAACCGGGCGGAGGGCCGGAGGCTCGGGAACCTCCACCTCATTTATGATATTTAGAAGAGGGAAGCTTTGGTTTCATCAGCAAACTTAAGCGTAAAGTTGCGTTACCCCCCTAGAGGTATTAGGTTAGGTTATTTTCATTTTTTTCATTGTGTTTTTTCTTACTTTCGTAAAAGATTTCTATTTGTTCTCCTTTGGTTAGTCTTTCCTTCTTCTGACATTTATTTTGCTGTTTGTGCACGGTACCCAGATTTTGTCAAGTGAATGACCCCTCGCTGATATACCGCCACCGCCGCTCCGCATTGCATACTGTGTACTTCTCGTGACTGGAGTGACCGGGGTGCTTTTAGCGGACGGAATGCGGGCAGCCCCCGCGGATCTCCGGGAACGCATGACAACCATATCAGCAGCAGCAGCGTTCTTGGCCACATGTGTGCACGCGCGTGAGCGACATAATGGCAGAGGCAGCCCGACAGCCTGCGGCGGTCGGCCGGGGACCTCACCTATGAATGACCACGGTACGGTGTGGCCGGGCACGGCCGGGCACGGCCGGGCACGGCCGGGCACTGACCCCCACTCTGCCGGCCAGCGCTGCTCAGCGCTGCACGGGGGATTAGCTGGCCGGCAATGGCCAGCGCATGTGTGTGTGTCGCTCGCCCTCAACGAGCACGGCCACGTGTTTGTTATTATATGTGCGACCGAGGACAGCCCGACCTGACCTGACGTCCGGGCAGCACAGAGGCGACGGCCTAACGGTGCTCCTCTGTGCGGCGCGGGGCGCGGGGGATGTGGGACAGCTTTGCTAAGTGCAGGGGACGCGTGCGTTTGTTTCACAAGTGTTTCACGGTGTGCCTGCTCTCGCGCATTCAAGTTCCTTTTGCCCGCGTCTTGTGGGCCCCTCGGCCGTCCCCCTCCCCGCCCCCACCATCTGCCCCTCACTCTGCCTATCCTCTTGTCCCCGCCGCTCTACTTTTTCCCAGAAGTGTGTGTGTGAGGAGGGTGGGGGGGGGGTGAGTTTTTGGTGTGCGGACAAGTGCAGGCCAGGCCTGCTTCGTCTGCTTCACATCTGTGTTGCACGCCAGCACGTCCTGTACCGTCCTTCCAAGGACCCCCAGAGGAAGTGGGCCGGTTTTGCCCGCCAATATTTCGCTGAAAACGCACGGGGCGTGGATGGTGTCTATGCGAAACCAGGCGAAACGGCACATTTTTGCACGTGAAGTTTGTGGGTTTCTGTGCGGAACTCGCCCGCCGCCGTCCGGACATGACGCGGCGCATTCGGCCGGCCGTTTCCCGAACCCAAACCGTTTCTGTCTGAGTTTCTCCGCGCTGTATCCCTCGCGTCACTTGCCGTGCGCCGTCCGGGGCTTTTCCTTTGAATTTCAGATTCCGCCGCCGTCTTCGGTTGCGTTGTGCAGAGCAGAGAGCGGAGCGTAGCGCATCCTTATCGCAGACGTCATCAGTGACCTGCTTCCAGGACGCGGTGGCGGTGGCAGCGGCGTCTCCGGGGGCCGCAGGCCGCAGGGGGAGGGGGGGGGGGGGGGGCTGGCCGTAAGCGGCCGGCGAGGGATCGCTTACGGAGCTCGGGGGTCTTCCCTCGGGGCTCGGGGGTCCTTCCCTCCCACGCATGAGCCCCCACTCTCCCTCCCCGCCGCCAACCGCTACCACCGGGAAACAGGCCGCGTATCCCCCCCCCTCCTCCCGCCCCCGAGTCACTTTTGCTCGGGGCCCGGTCCGTGCGCGGCCCGTTTGGATCTTTTAATTTGGCACGGAATCGATTTTTCGCTCCACATCTGAGAGGGTTGCGGCCCGCGGCCCGATGCTGTCGGCTAATTGGCCGACGCCCCGAAATTGGCGCACTTTCTGGGTGGCCGAAAACCAACATGGGCGGTCTGTATGCGGCGCGGCGTCCGTCTCCGTCGCTCCGACGGCGGAAGGCCGCATCGTCGGCGTGTGTGACGAGGACGGGGCTATAAGGGAAGGGTCCCGGGATGCTGCGGGGCGGGACGGGCTTGTCGGTCAGGTGGATCTGGACCTGGACCGGAGGCCGGAGGGGCCGGACGGAGCAGGTGCGGTGCCGCTCTCCGCGGCGCGGTGACGGTGACGTACCGTGTGAACCGGCGCGCCTGTCGGCGAGCCTCCCTCCCCGAAGTCTCCGTTGTCCCCCTCTCGGGGGCCCCCGACGTCGCCCCACCTCATGTCGCGCTTCCTCACAGAGGCCCCCGATGTCGCCCACCCTCACAGAGGCCCCTGATGTCGCCCTGCCTCTCAGAGGCCCCCGATTAGATGCCGCCCTCCCTCACAGAGGCCCCCGAAAACACCCCCTGCGGCACGGAGGCCTCGCGATTCTGTCGCGGCACCGAAGCAGCCGAGCGGTCACGGGTGGCTTGTCGCGGGGAGGGGGGCGTCGGGGTCGCAGTACGTGGATAGCAGGTGCGTTATGACAGACAGCTGTTGTCGCACCTGCCAGAGCAACGCGCACAGAGCTGGCGGGGCAGCTGCGAGGGGCCGAGGGGCCGTCCGCCCCGGCGGCTGGGGGTCTGTGGCCGCCTGTGGCCGCCTGTGGCCGCTTCTGGCCGCCTCTGGCCTCTAGCCGGCCCGGGGGGCCTACCCACCGCCGTCCGCGCCGAGCCGTGCCGGGACTTTAGGTCAGGCGGTGTATCGGTAACGCACCTGTCGCGCTGCAAGCACCTAGAGCGGACAGGTGTTGTCGCACCTGTTGATAGCGAGCCACTGTGCCGCGCAGCCCCGCGCGGACCGCGGCCCCTCGCCTCGCCTCTCTCTCTCTCTCTCTCTCTCTCTCTCTCTCTCTCTCTCTCTCTCTCTCTCTCTCTCTCTCTCTCTCCCCCGCTTCCCCGCGTGTCGCACTGCCGGACCGTTGCGGGAGCCGCTAGTGAACCCTCCCCGTGTCTGCGCCAAATGCAAAAGACGATTTAGGAACCGTAGAAGAAAAAAAACGTACTTGTACTGTAGTACGCGCTGCTCGTCACGGTATAACTGAGGCCGGCTTGGAGAGGACCGAAGGCCTGGTTAGAACTGGCTAGGACCGCCGCGGTTCTAACTTGTCACGCGGGAAGCGGGCGGCCGGTAATCCTCGCGGCCACACGCTCAAGTGCTCACCTGTGCGGCACTCGTCTCAGGAAGATCAGTGTCGCGGCGGAAAACGAGCGGATCACAACTGGCCGCTGTTTGCGCGGACTTTGGCATAGTATGAACTTAAAAGGGGTTCGGGTCCGCATTAGTAACGCAGGGGGGCCGCGGCCACCGCCGCGGCCTGTGAGGCCCGCGGCTGCCCGCGGGCTGCGGGCCGGGCCGCCAAGCGACAACAGGTGTGCCTGCACCTGTCCGATAGCGCGACGACACGGCGGGAGGGGCGCGGGGTGCGGCGGGGTGCGGCGGGGTGGGCCGCGGGCCGGCCGAGAGGGTTAGCATATGTCACTCTATTCACGTCAAGGGATCCTCGCACCCCCTCCCGGGGACACGGCGGCACGGCGGGGGCAAACCGCGGCGGTAACGGCGGCCTCTCGCCCGGTCCGCGGAGGGCTGGAGGGGAAAGGGGGGGGGGGGCGGGGGCATTGGATGTCGGTTGGTTACACTCGGTCGCGATTTGCCACGCAAAAAAGTTAGGGCAAGAAAGTGACAGGCGAGGCGTGCGGGAGGATTGGGGGGAGGGAGTGTCGGGGGGTCCGAGGCGAACGGCACTACCTACACTAACGGACCCCCCACGGGTCGTCGACCCGGGAGAGCGATATAGGGCAAACACTGCCCCGATGAGCTCCGTGTGCCACGCTCACACACACGCACACACACGCACACACACTAAACCGCGCGCGGGACGTGTCGGCCGTTGTCGTGGCCGGCCTGACCGGACTGCGCGGGGGCTGCGTCCGAGGGGCCGCGCCTCGCTCCGATCCGCTCTAGTTTTCGCGCACTGCGGGCCGCGTCCGAGTCGCCGCGTCGGACGCGGCACGAGAGGAAAGGAAAGGCGTTGCTGCGGCGGCGTGCGGCCCGGGGCGGCGGCGGGTCGGCGGCTGCGGCCCCCTCTTTGCAGTGCAGCTGCATTGGCGCAGCTGCCGCGCTCGCCGCAGCTGCAGGGTAGAGTGCAGTGCGCGCCCGGCCTGTCTGAGGAAGCGGCGGCGCTGGCGTGCGCTAGTGCCGGGTAGACCGCGAGGTGTTTCCTGACCTACTTCAGCGGCGATAGAGACACTCGACGTAACCACAAGGCAACGCACCTGCCTCCAGTTACCGCTACGCACCGCGGCGCCGGCGGCCTCCCGTCCGCGGCTCACGGCCGAAAAGTGTCCCGTGTACCTGGAGGGCGCTACTGCTGTGCTCCTGCCTGACGAGCGGCGGGCAGCATGGATTTACTGTGAGAACGTTGAGGAGTTGAAGAGCTGAAACGGGACGGAAGCTGAGAAGCAGGCCTAAAGAAACTGGAAAACATGACACGTGGGAAACACAAATACATACTATAATCTAAATTTCGTTAAACTTGAAACCTACTGTTCGTTTTCCACCTACCTCAGCTCCCCCTTGCGAGGCGCCGCACCGAGCTCGAGCGCGCTCTCGAGTCTCGAGCGAAGCGGAAGCCCCAGAAAAGATAGGTGTGATTGACGGTCGAGTGTCAGCACTGGTTGCACAACGTCACGGCCTCACCGCGCTCTGTTGGCTCGGTGCATGGCGTGCACCTGTCTCCCCCCCCCCCCCCCCCCCCCGCCCTCTGTCCTCCCTCCTCGCGCTCCTCTCTCTTTCTAGTGAAACAATATGAAGAGGAAAGTTATGGAGCCCATTGTGAGAACGAGAGTGCGTTCAAGATACATTACGGTGGTCGCAAAAGTGGTTGACGCAAATCGCCATCGACGCGTGACGCCCGTGGCGCGCCGCTGCGCTGCGGCTGTTGCTCAAGCAGCGCACCGCCAAGCTCTGCCAGGCTCTTCCAGGCTCTGCCCCGGACTCGCAGCCGGGGTGTGACCTTTTCATCCATGCGCGCCCGGCATAAACTTTTACGCCACAGAGGCCATTGCAGCGGGCTCTGAATTTTGTCATAACCGCCCTCGTCAGGGTGGCTGCCCGGCCTGGAGGCATATACTGCGCGCTGCGGGCGCCGCGGGGCAGCGGCCCGGGCAGCGGCCGGGGGTCACCTAAGACACCCCGGGATGGGTTGCGGGACGCGCCGACCACACTCGGAGAGTGCTTGGGGGCCGCCACGACTCACGGGCACGGCACGGCACGGCGTGCGCAGCCTGCGGGGGTCTGCGGGGGCCTGTGGGCCCCGGGCCCGGGTGGCCCCCCGCCCGCCAGCCTCCGCGCGGCAGCAGCGGCGGCGCATGGGCCATTGGACCACCCACGGGAAAAAAAAACTCATCCTAATTGCAGGACATTGTTTTCAATTACGCCCATAATTGAGGTCTTGCACCATATTTTACGAGCGCGGGGCGACCATCAGCCGCCGGCCCGCCGCCGCAAGCCGCCCGCCGATTTCCGTCGTCGATATTCGGTGCTGTTGGGCGGTCCGAAAACGGCCGGCAACGCTGTTCTTCCTCATTGTCTGTTCGCGCCGTTCGGGGGGCGCCCCCTTTCATTGCGGCGAGCGGCGCCCGGTTCCGCGAACGCCCATCCGGACGGCCCTGATTTCGGGGGTTGGCCGGAGCGGGGCGCCCCCACATAACACCCCTCGCGGCGAGCCCTCACAGCCCTTCGGGCCCTGCTTGGGGGCACACCGCACGGGCGCATGGCCGCACTGCACACCGCTCCGCGCGGTGTGTGGCCCAAATAACACGGTATTGCGGCTGTTCGAACAAACGCGAGTCATTCCGACGGAACGTGCCACTTATATACACCGATGCGATGCGGGGCGATGTGTCCGTACGGGACCGACACTTTTTCCGCTCCGGTGCTCCACCACACGGTGCCCACACAGCACGGGCAGGGCAGGGCAGGGCCGCAGCAGTTCGACAGATGTGTCTCCCGCGTCCGCGCAGGTGTCGGTAGGAACGGACGCGGCCACCGCAGGGGGAGGCTCTCAGACCTAGCGCAGGCCGGCGCAGGGGAAGCGCGCCAAGTCACAACCCTGACCCGGCATAACATTATTAGAATCCTCTTTCTCGTCTAATTACTTGGCCGCGCAATTTATAAACTGCCTGATTCTCTCTCTTCTCCCTCCCTCTCCCTCCCCCCTCTCTCTCTCTCTCTCTCTCTCTCTCTCTCTCTCTCTCCTCTCTCTCTTCTGCCTATCTCTCTCCTCGCTCTCTCTCTCCCCGGGCAGGTGCAGCGGCGGCAGCGGCCGCAGCGACAGAGTGGTCAGCTGTGCGCGTCGCCCCCCTCATTAGGCACCCGCGGCCCCCGCACCCTCCCTGCAACATCTGCTAGATCCTGTATCAGCCGTCAAAGTTTGTTCGTCCTAATATGTTGAGAGGCCAATTGTGCGGGTCCGCGCCCACTTGCGCCTCCCCCCTCTCTCCTTCGCACCGAACAGCTGACCTCCTGGGGGAGGGGGGTGGGGTGCCCGCTGGCGGCGCAGACGGTTTGTCACCCGCCATCAGCGACGCGCAGCCGAAGCAAAGTGCGAAGCGCGTTGATTAATTTCAGTAACGGCAGTTTGCGGGCGAATAAGTGTTTTGTGGCATGACTCCGCGCGGCGCCCTCTCTTGTCCCATAGCTGTCGTGGCTGCGTCGTGTCTGTGGGTCAACGCGGCGGTATAAAAAGGTGCGCCCCCAGCTGCGCTAGCTCAGCTAGCCGCGCCGCACGTGCGTTCCCACGTGGCACGTGCCAAACTGAGGCAGGCGCGCGCGCGCTCACTCGCAGCTGTCCGCCGCCGCTGCCGCCCTCGCCTCGCTGTCGGCCGGCCGCGCAGCCGCGGCACAGCCTCTCTGCTCTGCTGCCGTCGTCGTGCCGCTCCACTTTTCCTGACGCCCGGGACACCAATTATTTCACTCCATTATTCATATCGAAAGCAATAGAATTAGAACGGCGCACGTCTGGCACCGGCAGGGCGCGGGGTGCGTGCGGGGCTGCCGCCACTGCAGGCGATGCCCGCCGCGGTCCGATGCGGGTTACTTAGCGGCCAGTAGTTGATCAGGAAGTATAACGTTATGTACAGGGAAGCCGTGATCGAAGCGAATAAAAATTTCGGCGGTTTGAGACCGCGTAAGACACACGGGCGCTGCACGAAGCCCGTCGTCGTCGGGGTTTCAGCGCGCAGCGCGCACCCAAAGAGCTGTTAGCCGCTGCAGCCGCTGCCGGCGGCCCTCCCCATCCAAAATGATTCGGCGGCAGCGCTATGAGCTGCTGGGTGCGATTGCCGCATCTCCACACGTGCGGCGGTATCAAAAGGGGTGCAACTTTGTGACGATACATAGAATATACGGCAGCCGGCCGGCCGGCCCGGCCCGACCCGACCGGTTGTCAGGGGTGGTCTGGTGGGCTGCGGCCGCGGCTGCTCTGGCTGCTGCGCCAGGCTCCAGGTGTGCAGTGCAGTGGCAGCAGCAGCGGGCTGCTAGCGCCGGCAGCCCGGCCGGCTGCACTGGCACGCACACCGTGTACTACGCACACACACACGCACACACATAGGCTGCCTGGGCCGCCGGTGTCGCCGTCGGTGTCGCCCGCCACGCCCCCGCCGCTCACCACTGACTCCTGACCCTACCGCACCCTTGCCGTCGCGGTGGTCGTGGGGTGTTCGGCACACGGTCCAGTTATGAGGCAGCTCTTATCACCGCTTCGTCTCCTCCGGCGAGGACCCCCCGCTGACCGCCGCCTGACCGGCAGGAAGCCAACACGCGGCCCCCGCACGGCACGGCGCGCAGCGCGGCCACCAGGACGGCGACGCTGTGACCTCCGAGGATTATGAGTGGCACAATTAATGCGAGATGAGCCGCCGTCATCATGCCGTTTGATAAGCCATAGACCTCCCCTGTAACTCCGCCGAGTCCGGAACCGCGACAGATGTCCTCCGGAGGGGGAGAGAGGGGCGGGGGACAGGCGGCACGCGCCGCATCGCAGCCGGCCGTCGCCGCGCCCGCCTGTGGGAACAGTGCTGCCGTCTCTCTCGCACCGCCGCGAAAACGCCAGTGACGTTCGATAGTCGTCCCTCTCGCTCGCTCCGCCAGCCGGCGCGTCGCGCGGGGAAACAATGCCACCCTCCCCTCCCTTCCGCTCACCCCTCCCCCGGGCTCGGACCAGATATTAACAGATTACAATATACTGTGCCGCGCCGCGCCTCCAGGTGCCGGTCTGTCTCAGCCATCGGCCCGCAGCCCGCGCGGCCCGCGGCGCTGACGCGACCCCGCGGTAGGCGCGGCCCGCGGACCCCCAGCAGGACTAGTCGCGACGCGGCACCACCTGGCCCGACCCGGCCGGCGGCGGCCAGCTGGGCCACGGCAGCCGCGGCTGGGCTCGACTCGTCCGGGTCGCGGTGCTCCACGGTCTCGGGCCGCGCACCGCACATGCTAGGTTCGGGTTGGCTTCTGCGACCACACAGAACAGCTGTCAATAGCGGCCACGCCGACGCGACGCGCCGCCTGGTGGTGGCCGCGGTGGCCGCGGAGTACAGCGAGAGCGGAGCACAGCGAGCACCGGTACGGCAGATGTGTCTGCGGCGCGGCGGCGGCGGCGGCGTGTCGCTCGGCAGGCAGATGTTCGCGTTATTTCAAATTTCCCAATGCACACGTTACACGCGGTGCAGGCGGTGCAGGCGGGCGCGGCGGCGGCGCCACGCACACGTGTGTCGCTAGGCGGTCCTGCGCCACGCGATCGGTAAAAAACGGCTGTACTATATCCGCTCCCCAGCGGAAGTGGCGTTCGAACCCGCGTGCCGCACTTGCGTCCCTTCATCTCTCTCTCTCTCTCTCTCTCTCTCTCTCTCTCTCTCTCTCTCTCTACCTCCATCCGACAGAAGGAAATTAGGGCAATGGGAAATCAAATCAATCAATGAAATCTCTCTCTCTCTGTCACCTCCTTCGCGTGGAAAATGAGCAGTTTTCCGCGGCCAAGATGCGACAGGGAGGTCGTGCGGCAGAAGACTCGGCTAATGACCGGGCTAAACGACACGAATGAACAGGGAGGGGGCGTGGCTGCGGGTGCGGCTGTGCGGCGGCCGCGGGGCCGCAATGCAACGGCGTTTGCCGCCCACGGACCCCACTGCGTGTGTGTGCCCCGCTGCTCCGCTCCGCCACCGCTTTCTCTGACGGGGGCGTCCTGCCCGCGTCCGTATATGTCCGCGCCGTCAATGTCCGTCGTGCCGTGCCGATCTGCGTGCGCGCTGCGCGGCCGGGAGGGGAGACGACGACGACGTCGGCTTGCTCATTTGCCAACGGGCCGAGGGTTGACTCGGACTCCGCACGCGGGCCGCGGGGGGCGGCGGGCAGCGCCGGGCAGCGCCGGGCGGGCAGTGGATCAGCAGCTGTGAACACGGCCGCAGACAAATGCCGGGTGGGCTGTGGCCGGCGGTGGCCGGCGGCCGCGGCACGCGTGCGCGGCGCAGTGTGTGAACACGTGGTGCGGTGTCCCGCCCCGCCGGCCCCTCGCCGGCCCCCGCCGCTGCCCGCGCCCGCCACGACAGCTGTGCCACTCTACAACACTCTCCGCGTGGGTGAGGGAGAGGGAGGGAGGGCGGGGGGCGCGGAGAGAGGGAGACAGATATAGCTTGGCGCGCGGCGGGGCGCACAACACCGCGGGCCGTCTATGTGCCATTGCCCCAGCCACTCACGAGGACCGCTGCCGCCACTGCCGCCGCCGCAGCGCTGCACAAGTTTGAGGCATTCTTCTCCATGTTGGTCGGCAGCAGCGGGAGTCCCACACCGCGACGCCGCAGCGCCGCCCACAGGCAGCCGTCTCCTCGTCGCGCCGTCGCGGCCCGACTGAACTGATGAAATGCGGGGGGCGCTCACCGCTCACCGTACTCGCGGGCCGGAGGGCGGCGGGCCGCGAGCAGCGCGCGGCACGCGGGCAGCGCCACGGCCGGCTCCCCGCGGCCGGGCACGCACTGCTCATCTGAATTCTGCGTGCTCTGCGTGTGCGTCTCCAGCTCCCGGACAATGCGCGTCTTATTCGACACGTCCGCACCGGAACGCTTCGAGATGAGCACACACACACACACGAAGAATTTGCGTCGATTTGCTCCGCACCGTGAGGCTCTTTAGCCGGGCGCACGTGTTTGGGGCCCCGCGGGGCAGGCCAGGCCGGGCAGCTCAGCGCGGAGCCCTCCTCGGATATTTATGGTGGCAGTGCAGGCAGTGCCATTATGACAGCATCTCGGACATGTGTGCGCTGCGCGCCGCGTGGCCGGCGGTATGTACCGCTAGGTCAGGGTGCGGTGTGCACATGGCCCGAAGGGCTCACGCTGCCGAGGGGCTGCTGCTGCTGCAGCCAGGTCAAGGATCCCTATTAGACCACTTCCGTTTACAATCTCGGGAGAGCAAATACTACCGCGCTGCCCGACCAAGTCAATGCACTCGGAGCACCCTGCACGGCGGCCGGGCAGGCCGGCAGGCACCTCACCCAGATGCGACCGGGAGAAGTGACGCGCTAATTGGGGGCAGGCAGAGCAGCGGGGCAGAGCCGTGTGTGCGTCGTGGACAGCGCGCGCGTACCGGGAATGGGTGGACAATCGCCGGAACCGCCCCGGCCATGTGCGGAGCACGCGGGGCAGCACCACGGCCGGCACGGCCCGTATCGGCGGACGCGTCTCTCCGGACAACGACCTTGTGCGCGGCGAATCTCAAAAAGGCTTTCCGAGACGCTCGCCTCCCCGCCCCGCCCACTCGGGCCGCGGGCCCGGGCCGGCCCCACTGTGTCACACGTGTGTTTGTGTTTCGCATGTGTGTCAGCCGCTATTTTCACGTGGCCGTGGAGGATGGCTTGTCACACGCTGCGTCACTATGTAAAACGCCCTCCTATCTGTCTGTCTGAGGGTGGGGGATGGGGGGGGGGCAGGAATGTGCCCTAAAGCTCTGCTGTGATAAAGAAAATTAGCCTAGCTTTCACCAGACACAGGCGGCTTAGACTGGGAAAAGTTCTTGTTCCAGTTTGGTGGCCACCCCCTGCACGACGACGTGCACTCCAGCGCGTACCATGTCGCATGTGTGCGCAACCTGGGTTTATCCGTTAAAAAATGCGTCGACCCCTGCTCACACACACACGTGCACATGCGCGCTGAGTTTCCCGCGCTCAACAACCCCCTGCAGCCCTGCACAGCCCAGCTGCGCCGAGGGGAGGGGGAGGCAGTTGTTTGTCCGCACCCCTCCCTAAACGCGCCCGTTAATAACCAATCGCATATGAGCGCATATTTGGCGCGAGTCGCCGCCGAGGCCGCCGCCAACGGCCACGACGGCGACCTCCTCCAGGGGGGCCGCCCCTGCTCGGTTGTCCCCGGACTTCTCGGAGTCCCCGGCGCGGTCCCCAACACTTTGTCGAGTCCCCCAACACTGGCCGCGCCGGAGCTCCGAGGCCATAAGGTGTTGGGCACCCTCGCGGCCTGCCGGCGGGCAGCTGTGCTGACGCTGTGCTGACGCTGTGCGGTGCCGCGCCGCCCCTGGAGGTTTGGCGGATGCTCGGCGGGTCTCCTTCGCCAACAGTCGGAGCCTTGTTGTGTCCGATGCAGCAGGCCGCCGCAGACCGCCACCCGGGCCACCCACCGCCACATGTCGCCCGGCACAAGGAGCGCGGCAGCAGCGCCGGCAGCGCGCAGCAGGGCCTGGTGGCGGCCTGGAACCCGGAAACATCTGACGTACATAGGCCTGGTGGTGTCGGCAGGCCTCAGCTGGCGTGGCGCAGCGGCGCGCCCCGGCGTGCATGCATGCGGCGAGCGGGCCGGCGGGCCGAGGCGGGCGCACCTGGCGTGGCGCAGCCGGCACAGCAGCCAGCGCAGCCAGCGAGCGCCCTCTTTTTTATCCCGGCCGGGCCGCGGGGGCGGCGGCCCGCTGACAGCGCTTTCCCGTCGCAGAAAATGCCCCTCAGAACACTTTTCGGCCCTGAAGAGCGGCCCGCAATTCCCGGCATGGCGCTGATCATCCCCCAGGAGGTCGGGGCAGCTCCCCGCTCAACTGGTGTGGCGGGACAACGCGGGCGACGCGGAGCGCGCAGCCGTGCAGCAGCAGGTGAACCGGCCGAGGCAACGGCTGACAGCCTCGCTACCCTTCCTGCTGGCATCCCCTCTACGCGCCAAATGTTTTAGCTCCGTCTATTGTTGTGTTAGTCCAACGGCCAGTTTAGGGCAGGCGGGCGCGCTGCTGCGCTGCTGGCTGTGCGGTGGATCGCGAATCAATGCGAGCAGATGAGGGAGAGGAGGGTGGAGGGAGAGAGAGAGAGAGAGAGAGAGAGAGAGTACAGCTGTTGGCTTTGTCACCGCTCTTTAGTCTACTAACGTTATCAAGCATCTAAACATGTGGCGGAGCCTGCACGAAAAACGGTCAGATAGGCGCACGAGTTTCGGACGCGCCGCTCAAGGTTTTGGAGGAGTTGATTGTCACGGCGGCGGCGCTCCAGCGCGGTGCGCGCAACACCCAAACGCCACAATAAGAGAGGCGGACAGGCGCGCGCCGCGCTGCAGCTGCGTCCCCCGCAGCAGACATCCCGCTTTGCCAACACAAATTCAATAATCGTAACTTGGGCCCGTCAGCCGCCGCTGTCAACGGCTGGCCGGCGGTCTCTACGGCCGCGTCCACGTAATGACAATGCCTGTAAGGCCGTGCGGGGGCACCTAATTTAACCCGCGATCAATTCGCCTTCGACAAACGAAGCATTGTTCCCTCGGAATGAGCTGCGAGGCTAAGCGTCAAAAGGGTACCCATTCCAGGCATTTCAGTGCCGAAGGCCTCTCTGCCGATGACGTTGGGAGACGCTAACTTACGACCCGGCTTATGTGCATGGCGTGCACTTGCGCAGGGAGCGTGCCGGCCGAAAGGTTAATTCATAACAAGGCATGTACGCCACGAGCATGTCATGTCGCCACCCCGTGCCATTGCCATATCTTGCGGCCACCTTGTTACGGACGTCGGGGGGCCTCGGGCCGCGGCCGGGCGCACGCAGCCTCTGATTATGTTGTTGAGCGGCCAGTTGATTAAGCTTTCGAGTCGTTGTGTAGTGCAAACATTGCATTCGACGTTAGATGCAGACGTCGTGGGGGCGAACAACACATGTCCACGCATACGGCCGCGCAGGCCGCGCCGCGGAGGGGTGAGACTATCTTGGCAGATGGGGTGCAAATGGTGGGCAACTCGTTCCACTCGCTCCCATGTGAGTTGCGTCCCCGTAGAGCCTCTGTCACCCCCTCTGGGAGTATCACGTATCGGCCTAGTCCATTCGCCGCAAGGAGCGCACCCCTTCGGCGCTATGCGCTGGAGGACCAGAATCATGCAGCTTGCAGTCGTTACCATGTGCGAGTTGTAGCTCGGGAGGGACTCCCGTGTCACTTTCTTTTCGACATTCGACTCATCAATTCCAAATCAAACTGAACTCCACAATGACCACCTCTGCACCTCTCACCAACCTGCTCCTATGGCGGTGATACGACTTACTACCATCTTCAGACCCTCCGCGTGATCCGAAGACATGTGCGGGGGTGATCTACGAACAGCCACACAGAAATAGTGTATATACATACTGTCGGCTGTATTTGCACTCCGGGTTTGATAGGCTGAAGGGGGTAATAAACCATGACGAATCAAAGTCCATTACTCCGAGTGACACAGTTGGCTCTGCACCCCCTGCGCTCGATGCGGCCTCGATGTGCTCGCGCTCACCCCCTCCTTTCAGTGGACGCTCTCTCTCTCTCTCTCTCCTCTCTCTCTGTTTGCATCCACATGTCACGAGAACCCACACACTGTTTGCCTGCGCCATCGTGTCCATCTGTATGTGAGAAGAAAAGCGTGTGCGGAGAAGACGGCGCGACACGTTTCGGACTCTTATACAAGTGTAGTCCGTGCTTTCGGTCCTTACCCAGGAAAACACTATTTCAGTCCCCGCCCCCCCCCCCCCCTTCTTCTCCAAAAAATAACCGGTGCTCCGCTCTCACTCCTCCTGGTCGTGTTTTGCAGCTGCACAGCCGGGCTGCGGCGGGGCTGAGGCTCGCCTCTGCCAGGATGCACGTGTTAGCCCGATGCAGCTGCGGACGCCATGCGGACGCCAGGCGGACGCCGCCGCGGCCCTGGTGGCCGACCGGCCCGGGGGCCCAACTGTGTGGGGCACCATTCACGGCCTTTTGATACAACAACAGCCGCTCGCGGGCGCCGCAGCCGTGCCGCCGCCTCCAGCAAGTGTAAAACCCAAGTGAACACGCAGCGGCGACACGTCGACAAACAATAACAATAACCCAAGGCCGCCGCCGCCCTCCATTGGTTTGTAATTTGTCGTCATGGGCCGCGTGCTGCCTGCCCTATGGCGACTCCATTAGTCCGGTTCCCCGCCCGGCCGCTGCCGCCGCCGCGCACGTGCCCGCCCCCCCGAGTCTCACGCCCATCCGGACCGCGCGGCAGCAATATGGTTTGGCTCCACCGCCCCACGGAGCAACCCAATACAGTAGACATTTCCAACGAGGCTCGAGAACGTAAGTTGAAAAAAAAGAACGGACATTAGACATTTCCAACGAGGCTCGAGAACGTAAGTTGGAAAAAAAAAGAACGGACATTGTCTGAGAAATTGCGTGGTTTTGCGACCGTTGGCTCGTCCCAGAGTGGTAAGGAGGTGCCCTTCACCGTGCGATTGCTACTACTACCCGCTTCCGCTCTGGAAGTGTATTCTCGTTCTTCCATTCTCGTTCACGTGCCTTGTTGAAAATGCCTATTTCTGTCTTCTACTACCTTTGTCAAGAGCCTCGTTGAGCACGCTATAGGCATTTCCAACGGGTCTTGAGATCGAGAACGGAGGTGGAAGACCATATCCAGGACAGAAACTGCGGTATGAAAAATTGCACAGCAAGGATTGTGTGTATGTGCCGCGGGTGCCGTGCGGTTCTTCATGCTGCACTCCCAGTTTCCGCTCTGGTAAGTGTGCCGTATTCTTGTTCATCTCGGTTCATCTACGTATTTCTCTTTTCAAGCCTCGTTCGAAATGCCCAGTGAAGACGGTATACTTTCTCCAAAACGTAGAAACCGCCAGGAAAACTCCGGCGCGTGTTCTAAAGGGAGGACAAACAACACACTGGAGACATTCTTACTTCAGTAACAACACGCACCGGCGTTGCCGGCACTCTCACGTTCCCAAACGGGGCGTCAAACAGGGATAATCCGGCGTAATAAGAAAACAGTGGCGGCGGGCGTGCGGTGGCGTGCGGGCGGACGCGAAAGCAAAACAAACGAGGCCTGCCGGGGATCACAACGGGGAGGCCTCCCGGGGCCTGCCCGGAACTGCCGCGGGGACGGAAGTGACCACCGCGAGGCGCTGACCAGTGACCTCTGCCGTGCCGCCTCCTGGACCTGCGCGACACGAGCCGCCACGCGGCGCCACGCCCGGCCCCGCCTTCGACTCCATCAGGCCTCGTGTCGTCTATTAGCGTGATGGAGCGGCGCGGCCGGCCATCCGTCCATTCGCACTCCGCAACACCCCGCCGATGGGAAAGTTGCATGCACTTATTGCCGGGCGAAAACGAGACGGCGGCGGCCGGGGTGGGAGCGCGGCCGCGTGCGGAGCGGTGCGAAGCGGCGGGGGCGAGAGGGGCCGCTCCGGACGCGGCCGGCCCAGATTACTACTGCACGTGGTGTGGGGGCTGGGAGGGGTGGCTCCGCAGTCAGCCAGCCGTGGAGAGCGAGAGAGAGGGTGTGTGCGTCCGCGAGGCGGGCAGCGGGGGGTCGGGTGAGTAAGAGAGAGATGGGTGCGCGGCATCGCGGACACAGCACGGCCACCCCGCCCCGCGCCTTTTGTTGTCTTTTAATACAACCCTTATCGGACAGTCCCGGTCAAAAGACAACGCGTCGCCTCGGCGTCGCGGGTCCGGAGGGCGGTGCCCGGCGGCGCCGTGGTCACCCGACGGCGACGCGGTGCGCGTCAGGTGTGCCGCTGTGGGGTACGCGGCCCCCTAGCGGCCCCCGCGGAGCAGGGGGTGGCCGCAGGTGCCGCGGCGCAGCCCGAGGACCTCGCACCCCGCGGGCCGCTCTTGGCGGGGAGTGTGCCGGGCGGCACTATAATGCCGTGGGTGTTCCACGTCGCGTGGCGTGCGCGTGGGAACCTCCCCCGCCCCTCCCCCGCCGCCGCGCCGCCCGCTCCCACGATGTCTAACGACACTCGCATCACTGGTTTATTTTCGAATCATAAGCCGGCGTTTACATAAACGTCGCCACGCGCCAAACAGCGGCGGCGGCGAAAACGCCAGTCTTATAAAGTGGCGACCGGCGGCGGGACGCGGCAGCAACTGCACCGCCCCTGTGCGCTCTTGAAATGTATAATGCGAGTATTTCGGGAGCTGGAAATGTTTCCCGACACTCAGAGAGTCTCTGCTGACCGCGGGCGGAGAGGTCAGTCAGATCTGGGAGGGGACGCGTCGCCGCCGCTGCCGCCGCACAGATGCAGCGCTAAAATGCTTCCCTCGTCGCGCCGCAGTTTGCGCCGCCGCCGCCGGTTCGCGGCGGTTGTCGCACACTCGTCTGCACACGTCCGTCACTATAAAATGCATGCAACTTCATTAATTTAGTATTCGGGCCGCCCCGCTCTCGGAGGACATGGCGCGTCGACGCAGCTTTTGTTCGCTGTGGAAGCAAAGTCGTGTCCGTCTCCAACAGCTCTATGGGGCTGTACTTTCTGTACGTCACGCGTGCGGCTGCGGCACTCGGGAGGCGCTGGGGCGCGACGAAGTGCGCCTTACGAATGCTTGAATAATACTCGTTTTGGTTTGTGATCCCGCTACTTCTGCAGAAAGGATGAAGAGGGGGGGGGGGATTCCTTATCGGGTCTCTCCACAAAACCAACCACTCCTAATCCGACCGGCCAGAAGGATTCAGCCAGTGCAGCAGCGGCGTGACCTTTGACCCCACCGAATCGGTCGCATGGTGTATTGGAGAGACCCCTTCGGACGCGCATACGGAAATGACAATCGCGGCTGGCTCACTGCCCCCACTCGTGCCGCTGCCGCCGCCGCGCCCCAGCAGGGTCCGCGGTGCCGCGGTGGGCGTCTGGCCTGGTCATTGACCACGAACACACCTGCTTGCCGAGACCATCTGGTAGGCCAATGCCTGCGCTGCACCATGTGGCCCGAGCACACAGGCCGCCGCCGCCGCCGCTCCGCCGGGACATCCTGCTCGCGCTCCTGCCGCGCCGTGATCCTGCGATGACCAATATAGTATCGCTTCTTTTGGTCGCGGGTCAAACCGCCTGGCGAACCAGTGTGTGCTGTGTGTGTGTGTGTGTGAGTGCCGGCCGGGCCTTCATCGGCGTTGAGCCGGCGGCGGCCAGGACGGCCGCCAGATGGCCCGTCCCCGCGTCCTCAGGCCCGCCGGCAGTACCAACGGATTTGGTGTGATAACTCGACGCGGCGGAACACGCGGTGCTGCGGAGCCGCGGAGCGGATCGCACATCACCCAACAAATGTCGCCGGCCTGCGACGAACCGGCTGACCGCGGCTGGCCGAGGGGGTAGGGGGGGGGGGGGCGCTGGCGCTGGGTCCCTTGAGGTCTGCAGCAGCGGCCGCGCACGCCGCGCCACATGGTCACAGGGTGTGTGCTGAGGGCACGCTGTGGCCACGCGGAGCCACGCCGGGGCACGCCAGGCCGGGGGCACGCGCATTGCCGGGATATTTGACTTGGCAGCGCGGCGCGTCGCCACTCGGCGCGGCAGCTCGGCCGTGTCCGCGACGCTGCTGCGCTCGGCCCGCCGCGCCGCCGCCGTGCCCAGCCTATGCCCTTATACAGGGCTATACTTCTCAAAACCTCACACACCTCCCCCCTCTCTCTCTCTTTCAAAAACTCAATGAATCGGTCTTGGAAAATGATCCGCATCCGCTCGGCAAGCCCCCGCGCTCTCTCTCTCTACGTAAGTACGGCCGCGCCGTCCCGCCGTCCCGCCTGTCGTCCACTTCGGAGGCAAAAAGGGGCAGAAACGGCGACATGGTCAGAGGGAATGCCCGGCCGGCCGGCGGCCTCACCCGGCCCGGCAGCGGCGGCCCGGCAGCGGCGGCCCGGCCTGGCGATGAATGGACCTGTTACATTCCTATAAACGTCTCACAATGGCATTGCGCGACGCAGTCATTCCTCTAAGATTCCCAGGACACTGGTGGAAAATACGAGTCTTGCGCGAGCATGGAGCGGACGATACGGGGAGCGCCTCAAGTGTGTTGTCGGCGTTGTTGTCCTCGCGTCGTTTCCGGAGGAGAGTTGCAACTATTTGCGTGCTCTTCTAGTTTTGCGTCGAAACAAAAGCCGCAGAATGGACGGTGCAGTGGTGGGTGTGCGCGGGGCCACGCGGGATTAAATGAGTACAGGAATAAATGCATGAAGGGCAATGAATGAATGAATGAAGGGCAATGAATGAATAAACGAATGAATAGATGAATGACTGAATGAAGGGCAATGAATGAATGAACGAATGGATAGATGAATGACTGAATGAATGGCAATGAATGGGGCGCCTCAGCGCTAATAGTGATTGCCGGCTGGCACGCCGCTGCCGCTTCCCTTGTTTGCCGTCAGGTTGACAGCCGCGGCGCTGCTCTGCGCTGCTCCCCGCGCGCGATGAGCTTCGCAGCTCTTTTTCTTCCCTTGCCTTGTGACCGGCGGCGGCAGCGTTGGCGTACCGTGCTTCCTGCAGGTAAATGGCGGTGCGTTATTACGGCCGGAGGGCCGAGGGGCGCGGCGGGGCGCGGCGGGGCGCGGCGGGGTCTCCGGCCCAGCAGACGGTAACGTCCAGCCCCTTGTCCGGTGTCCGGCCGGGCGGAGCGTCTGCGCCGCTCCGTGCACTGCCAAGAAATGATGCCGGGACGCACGCTAGCGCGAAGCAGCGTGATTTCTAAACGGCCACAGCCGCTTGCATGTGGACCGCACGCGCGCCCACCACTTGGCGTCGCGCCGCCCGCTGCCGTGCCTCCTTTGTGTGTTGTTGCTGCTGCTGCTGCCGCCGCTGCCGAGAGGGTTCATTGCACCTGTCTGGTTCGACGCCGTGAGACACGCGGCCGCGGCGTCGTGGACGCGGCGCGCGTAGGTGGTCCATCAGTCACACACGTCACTGCTGGGCCGCGGGGGGCCGCGGGGGGGGGGGGGGGGGGGGGGGGGGGGGAGGTGCGCACGGGGGCGACGCTCTCCGCCGTAACCAGTCCGCGCACAACGTGCCTCCTGTGGCCTGCCTGCCGTGTCGGAGCGCACGCGTGTCGTGCACAGGGAGCGGATCCAGGAGCGGCATCAAGAGGGGGCAATTAAACGCGTTTGCCTGCGAAATGTTTAGCTGGTTGCCTTCATTTCAGGCTGAAAGGGATGGGTAATTACTGTTCTGTTGCTTTCCCGCCCCCCCCCCCCCCATCCCTCCCCTCTGGACCCGTGCCTAGCCGACACTCACTCGCCGGCTCTGGCTGGCGCCTGCTGTCCTCTGTGTATACTTCCGTTTTGAAATTCAGATCGAACAGTAGGGCACACGACGAGGAAGCGCGAGGTTGGAACACTTGGTTTGTTCCGAGCAGTACAGTACAGACGCTGCGCTGCGGGCGCTGCGGGCCAACCATTCATGACTGCACGCACCGCGGCCGGCCAATGGGAGGCCCTGGTCTGGCCCTGGGCTGCGGGGCCGGGGCCAGTGGCCGTGCCCCGTCCCATCCCATTCACTGCGCCCAGCCGCCCGGCCGGCCAGGGCCGTCACGCAAGGCGCACGGAGCATAACGCACTGGCGGCAGCTGCCTGTGACGGCCCCGTCACGTGTTGGGGGCCGCCGCCGCGGAGTCCGGAGCCCCGTCAGGCCGTCAGCCCACGCAGCGTCAGCGGCCCGTTACACCGACCGTCACACGTCCACGTCGTTGTCAGTGCAGAGAGTACTGGACACATTCCCAGAGGCTGCTTTGTGCCCCGTAAGGGTTGCGTGCGCTGTGTGCGCGGCGTTTGGCAGCAGCGGCGGTGGCGTGGGCGGGCGCTGTGCCCCGTCCGCGGCGTGACCCGACCCGACGGCACGAGGGCGACCCAACGCGCAAAAGGGCGAAGAGCAGGAGAGTGTGCGAGAGAGAGATGGCCTATCAGGACGATTCAGACGGGAACCCATAGATAAGGGCGTTCGAGAATAGTGACTCATGGTTACCGCGGGGAAGGCTCGGGCAGCGCGCGTGCGCCGATGCGGCTGCCGCCGCCGCGCGACACGGCCGAGTGTCCGAAAACAGGTGATGGCTGCAGGACAGGGGCCAAAACGGATGCACCTGATCGGCCGGCGGAGCCGCGGAGCGGGCAGAGCTCCACCTGCAACAGGTGCGGCCGAGTAGGTGCGCCTAGTGGAGATGCTAAGCAGCCGCCCCCGGGCCCCGGGGCAGCGGGCCAGCAGGCCGGCCGGGCCGCCGGGGCGGTTCTGGTGAATTTCACTGTCCTCGTTCGCCCGCACCGGCAGGGCGGGTGCGACGGAGATGCAGCAACAACACCTGTGGCGGCGCGTAGCGGCGTTGGCCCCGCAGCTGCCCGGGCCCGGCCAGGCCCGGCCGGAGGCACCGGCGTCGCAGCCCTCCGCTCTGCACCGGGTCCGGGTCTGCGAGGAGTGCCGTGCGCCCGGTGTCGGTCAGACCCACCAGCCGCCCCGAATATTAGGGCATCGGGGTGGGCGGCGCACGGCGGCGGCAGCGGTGGCAGCAGGTGAGGGGAGCACACATGCCGGCACGTGCCCTCACTTCCTCCGCGGCAGGTGGGGGTGGCAGGTGTCATCGGGGGTCACAGCCGGGCCGCCGGCCACCGGGCCGCGCCAGCCGCGCCAAACCCGAGGCCGTTGCTGATCGGCCACCCCTAACCGACCCCTGCGCGGCGGCCGCTTCAGCTTCAGGCTTGAGGGGTTGTGCCTACGTCCGCCTGCCTGGTAGGGAAGCACCTCGTGGCGGCCGTGAATAGTTTGCCTGGTGCGTTTGGCGGGCTGCTCTTTGCTCACTTTTCGTGCAGGACTGCTCACAACTGGTGCCTGCTAGATGGGCCGACCCCGCGGGCGCCCTTGCCGTGCGGGCTGGCCTACCCCACCCCTCGCGGGCGGCCCCCGGCGTGTCGCGACTGTTATACACTTCCCTTACGTCTTCCCTTCCCACCCGGCCACCGCGCAGCCTTCACTCACCCTTCCGTCTTCCGTCCGCCCAACGAACGAAAACATCTGCCACGCCATGCGAGGCGCATACCCCCTTGAGGCTAGGCCACCTGTCTTCGCGACTGCAAAGCCACCTGTGCCGCGCCGCCCTCAAATGTATGCAACTGCTTGGGCGGCCCTGGGCGGCGCTGGCTGGCTGCACCCCGCGGCCGGCCTGGCTCGGCCCGCCGCCACCGGCTGCTGCAGTAATTACAAGGTCGCGTACTCGGCAGATGTCTTATCAAACGTCTTCGGCTCCGCGCTACCGTCTGCCGCGGGCCGCGGCGCAGCGCGGCGTGGGAACCTGGGACCGGGAGCCGGCGGTGCGGTGCGGGGCGGGGCTGCGGCGGAGGAGCGTAGCGGCACGAAAACGCGTGTGAAATACACGCCGTCGTCCGGGCCTCGGCCGCCTCGGCGGGGTGCTCATGCAGAGCGGTCGAAAGCGGCCGCGAGTCGCGGCTCCCGCGGCCTGATTGGGTGGCTGAGCGCGGCGCGGCGCGTGCTCTGACGATGCGCCCCGCTGTGCGCGCGAGGCGAGGCCCGCGGCCGCGCCGGGCCCATACAGGCGCGATCCAACTGCTGCGAGTTCGGATCCCTCCCTCTCTGTCTCACTCGCTCGCTTACGGAACCCCACCACGAGTGCGACGGAGGCAGAGATACGAAGGCAGTGTGCGAAATCAAGCGCGGTGGGAGCCGGTGAGCTGCGCATCACAGAGGGCGAGAAGACCGCCGTCGCTTCACTATGGAGCGCGCGCGCACACACGCCGGCCGCAGTGTCCTCTATTTTTCATGATTAAGATTGCGCCCTGTTCTAGGAATGGAGAAAAACCGCAGCAGTACAGTGTGTGGCCGTGTGTGTGTGTGTGTGTGTGTGTGTGTTGTTGGCGGTTGTCGTCTGTGTCCTGTCTCCGCAGTGGACTCTTCTCTGAATGAGGCACGGAGTCATCCTCGGCATCCAGCGCGCAGCTCCGCCGCCACGCCGCCGCGCCGCCCGGTCAAGCGCGGGGCAGGACGCCGCAGTCCGAATGACTGTGCGTTTCTTTCGCATATAATTGCCCGGACGGCCACGCCATACGCATTCCCACGGAGGCAATGAAGCGCGTGATCACTGTTGTAGCGGGCCGGTAGCGCACGGCTGCGTCCTCCGAGCCGGCCGGGGGCACGGAGCGGGGCCGAGGTGCGGCCACCGCAACGGACCACTTCCTCTGTCCGCCGGGGTCCCTGGCCCGGACCCCCGGCCCGGACAGAAGCTTCCTCTTCCGTTCGTACGCAGGGCTTCTCCCATTAGGTGGCACCATTTCACACGCGCCGATTGGGAAGCCCCCCCCCCCCCCCCCCTCAGGCAGAGAGCCGGGAACAGAATCCCTGCCGGCGGCGGGCCGCCACACCACGCCACACCCCCCTGCGACAGTTTTAGGCCGCGGCGTGCAGCGGGAGAGCTTTCGGTATCCACTGGCGGCCGTTGCCGGGGTGGGGCGGCCTTCCACTTCCTGGTGGCACCACCTGGATGCGTGCTCGCCGTCGTGAACGGCCGCCACGTGCACCGGCAGCGTCACCGCCGCGGTGCCGCGGTGCTGCGGAGCGGCGGTGGGCGGGGAGCCCGCGGGAGTCCCCGCCCCGACCCCTATTTCCCGTTCATCAAGTAGCGCTGCGGCGCGACAGTCCATCGGAGCCGTGTCGCGTCGCGGAGCGCCCCATCCTCGTCTTCCTGCAGGGGGGGCTGGGAGCGACACCAGCGCCGCCCGCGCCGCGCCCCTCGCTTTCGGCCGCGCCCTGGCCGCGCGACGCGCCGCCAGCCCAGCTCTTTCTCCCTTGTTATGTCCGCGGCCGCCGTGTTCCCGGCCGCTTCCCACACGGCGTGCTGATGGCGGCACTGGTGGCGCCGGCGTCGTCCTGCCGGCTGCCGGCCGGCGGCGCGCCGCGACAGCCGACGCGCACCGCGACTCCACGGCCCGCAGCCCGACAGTGTTCTGTTACCCGGCGCCGCTCGCTCGTCATTTCGGCTAGACGGGAAGGAATCTCGCTGCATCGGCGGGATCCGCCCGCATATGGGACACCGGTCGGCAGACACGCCGTGCCGCGCCGCGCGCCCGGGAAGGCCGCAGGCCGCCGAACGGCCACGTTTTCTAGAAAATGGCGACGCGCCGCGGCAGCGCTGACCCTTGCTGGCCCCCCGCACGGCCCCACACGCCGTATGCAGATTCGGAGCGAGTGACTTGCACAATCACTGTCTGGCCACCGGCGTGAGAACCCCTCGCTAGTCTCCGTGCACAACACCTGGCCGAGCAGCGGGCACCCCTTCGTCCGCTCCTCCCCCACGGAGGCAGAGATTCGGCCTTTGATAGAGCGGCCGAGGAGAGGGAACGGTCGGAGGCTTGACTCTCGAGTAAGGAGGTTCGGGAGGCCTCACCCTTCGCAGGGGGTGCGCCGCGCGCTGCGGCGGCTGCGCGGCTTGGCGACAAGCAGTGAGCGGCCTGAGGCCTGGGGTCGGGTGTACACCGTGCTGTACCGTGCGGCTGGACACTCAGCCCACAGTCAGCGTGGGGGAGGAGGGCTGCCGGGCGCCCACAAAACATCCGTAAATTGGGTTAATTCACTCATTGATACGTCATGCAGGCGGCCGGGTGGCGCGCGATTGCGGCAGGATGCGGGAGGCTGCGGGAGCCAGCAGAAGGGGAAGGAGTGTTTCAATGAGGACCTGAGCCGGACTGCCGCCGGTCATTAGGCCGGCAGACGGCCGCGGGGCCGGCGGGGGGAGGCCAGGCCAACAACCCTGTGAATAACGAGAGCATGAAAAAAAAATGACCAAGGTTCTACAATTGGCGCGCAAAACTGTGTCCGCTTTTATTCGCTTTGCAGCCACTCCCGCGCGGCACAAGACGCGCAAACTCGGTAGTTTTATAACGGTCTGCTGGGGAGGATTCTCACATTCTTTCTTGCGAAGGGGAGCGTTTTCACTGTGCGCCTCCCTTCTCTCGTCACCACTGCCTCCCTTCACCCCCCGGATGAAACAGGAGTCGGCGGCGGCAGAACAGCAGCGTACTGCAGGAGCACCGACTCCTTGCCAACAGCGAGGTTCCGCCTGACATCTTCAGCCGATTTGAGTACACAGCAAGCTTGTCCTTGTCTTGGACTTTGGCTCCCCGGACGTGGATACGTATGTACTTCTCGAACCTCAAAAAGTTTGTGTGCCCCGCCTGCCCGCCGACGGATAGGGTTATCTGCTCCCCGTTGAGACGAGGAGCGACGGGGGAGGGAAGGGGAGGGGAGGACGCGTGAAGGGCCGCGCCGGCCCGGGCCACTTCCTCGGAGATTGTGAAAGGTCGGCCGTTTGTCGCTCGGGCTGCGGTGCTTCTGGACCCTCTCGTTGCGTAGTCTGCCAGCGCGGTGCCCCCCCCCCCACGGCCAAACTCTTTTATTTTATTTTCATTGCTGCGGTTGTGTCTAGCGTACGAACCGCGTACATACAAGGCCGTTCCACCGAATCAAGGGAGCAAATGTATTGACCCGTTTAAAAATATCAGGCCCGACCCGAGTCCGGTGTGGGAACAGTCCGAATGCAGTCCGTCGGACTCATTCCACTTTTATACCGAAATGTCGGAAATTCGGCAGGGTCTCGGAAAGCCCGAATTCCTCTAGTCGCTCCGGCTCGGTACTGTTTTCGGACTTGCCCGATGACGCAACCGAGAAGAAAAATGAGCGCGAGCGGACTCGAACCAACATGCCCTCCCTTCTCAGTTGACGCATTTGCCCACCGCGCTACCGAGACATCTGTGGAAGACCGTCTCAGGCTGGCTACTGCTTCGGAGCCCACCGAGCCTCGACCTCTTCTGCCCTGTAGAAGGCAAAGTAGTGGACGGATTTCTCTGCGGTTTTTGACGTTGTGGCGCATTCGGCGTCCTCTACATAATGTGGTGTAGTGCATTTCAGTACATACTAGATTTTATTTTCCAAACCTCGCAAGCGCATTAGGAAACCAAAATAAAACAAACGCACAATGACAAAATGTAAACTACTTTTTGTGCATACAAATTTTCATTTTATGAGATGGAGTTTCGTATTATCCTTTAACTTTTATAATTTTCTCAAACGCATATCTTAGATTTAATGTGTACCTGTATTACATCGCAGAGATGGAAAATAATCTAAGTCCACAAAAACGCGTCGCGAAACTCAGAGAGTCCGAAACGAGTTCGAGTGGCCGGACCGAAAACGGTCAACCCGATAGAAGGGCGGGGTATGTTTCGGGCTGTCCGAGCAGACCGGGCTGGTCTCGGAGTGTCCGAGTCGGAGTCGGACTACCATCGGAGTGTCCGGAGGGAAGTCGGGCTCTATTCGGGCGGACCGGGTCCGGAGGAGGGCTGCTTGCGGAACAGTCCGAGTGCACATCGGACATATACTGGAACAGTCCAGGACCGATCGGACTGCTTTCGACTCGTTTCGGCCCAGTTTCGGAACAAATTATTTTTACACGGGGAACGTGGTAAAAAATGAAAATGCAGCACTAATTGGTCTGTTCAGGAGAGCAAAATACCTGGGCGACTTGGAATGAATAGGTAAAAGTTAGGCGGGCCGCGACGGGGCGACAGGAAACGGAAATACTCTGTAATGCATACGCTTCTTGGAGGCGCGGGGGCGGCGCGGCGGCGGCGCGGGCGTCGCCTCTCCCTGGCAGGTGGAGAAGTAGGTGTGCACGGCGCGGCCCGGCGCGGCCTGCATGAGGAAGATGTGGGGGAGCGTCTCATTCAACTGCACCGCAATTTCGTCACACCTAATGCATGCGCCTTTTCACGGTTTTGACCACGGCTCGGCTCCGCCACGCTCTGCCTTGCTCCGGCACGGCTCGGCCTGCCGACATCGGCTCGACGCGCTAACGGACTGCTCCAGAGGAAGGCGCTCTTGAACGGCACATCGCATGTCGTCGCCGCCACCCGCGCAGAATACTCTCTCGCATTCGGCCCCGACCAGAACCGCGAAGGTGACGACACTATCCCCCAGCCACGACAGGCAGGTCGCTGCTTGAGCTGCTTGAAGGTCGCACAGGGGCGTAGCTAGACGTTGGTTTCAGGGGTTGGCATGCCGGGTTTATTGCCTACATTCAGGCGTTTGATAAGCGAGCTGCCTAGCCCGGTTTCCGGTTTAGGGAGGGGGGGGGGATGAAGTCTCCCCCCCCCCCTCTGGCTACGCCCCTGAGGTTGCGGGTACATACATTACACGCAGCGGCCTCATAGCCCGTGCGCGTTCTGTGTGCGAAGGCTAAGGATGTCGTCATACGGGAGGGAGGCGGGGCGGGGTAGGGTGCTGGGAACCAAGGCCGGCCAGAACGCATGTCCACCTCCCCTCGGCGGGGGGAGAAAAAACACACCTTTCCCACGGCGTGATTAGATGAAAATCCCCCCTCCCTTCCCCGGGCTCGCAGCCGTCACAAGCTGCCCTTTCTCCCTTCGCGTCAGTTATATTTGACATTGAATTGACGTTTACACGTCTTTGATTCTGATCATTAACAATAACCTACCATACCTGTCGACATGGATTTTTTTGAAACAGGGGGAGAGGGGCGGAAGTAAGAAATAAACACGTACGAGTTTTTTTTTTTGCTGTGGGAAACGGTTAGTGTGTATTGGCGCGGCTTGGAGCTCATGACGACCAGTGCTCGCCGGAGATGGCCACCACCCTGACGGGCGCCCCCGTGCCGTCCACGATCTTGACGGGCAGGACGATGAGGGTGAAGCCATTGGCGGGCAGCGCGGCGCTGCGCAGGTCCAGGTTCTCCAGGTTGAAGGCGCTGGCGGCGGCGAGGATGCGGTGTGCATGGGGGGCGTGGTCGCCCGCCTTGCCTGGGTCCACGGACGGGGTGTCCACGCCGACGCCGTAAACCTGCGGCCCACGGTGCCACCACATGAGCCCCGCGCGGGGATCGTCGGGCACGGTGAGGGTGCACCTTCTCTCACCTTCCGCTCGGCGAGGGCCCGCGCCAGCTCCGGCGACAGCGACGGGAAGCTGAGGTGGTCGGTGTCGTTGGCGGCGCGGTCGTCCGTCGTCAAGCCGAAGTACGCCCGCCGGTCCTCGTACTTGTCGCCCCAGCCGAAGCGGACGAGGACGACGCTGCCCTCGGGGACGCGGCCGTGCTCCGCCTCCCAGCGCTCCAGCGCGTCCGCACCCAGGAAGAGGTCGCGGTTAGTGGCCGCGGCGGCACTCGCGTCGATCAGCACGCCCCGCGCGATGAACCGGTGCAGGGGGATCTCGTGCACCTGAGGCAACCGGGGGGAAGTGACAGTCACCAGAGGCCAGCGGCGGCGGGCTCACGGCTCACGCTCATTCTCACACAGTCTCCCCCCGCACCCGGGAGGGACTTCAACCGGTGTGCCGAGAAACATGAAAAATCAGAATAACTCATGTCCGAGAGAAAACATCAGGTGCTCGAAATACTTGTATAAAAATTCGGAGAACAGCTGGACAAAAATGGAAAAGATGAAGTTGTTTGCCCATCAAATTTCAAGAGCAATCAATTTCATCCAGGACCATGATTTTAATCAGTGCCGACAAGAGACTAACCTTCCAGCCGCTCTGGTTGAAGTGGTAGGGCGCGTCCAGGTGAGTCCCCAGGTGCTCCGCCATGCAGAACTCGTTGAAGGCGACGAAGCCGCCGAACTCAGCCGCCGACTCGGCTACCCTCACCGTGAAGTCGAAAGTGCGCGCGCCCGGCCAGTTCTGCGCCGCGTGGCTCAGCGGGTGCGTCAGGTCGATGGGGCCCGTGAACGCCGCTGGCCCGGCCGACGCCGTGGTCTCGGACGGCGCGGACGGCGCGGCCCCCGCGGCCACTGCCACCAGGGCAAGGCCCAGAGCCGTCAGCAGCGGCATTCTGGTGGGACGTAGGGGCAGACTCGGTAAAGCGCACTGCACCCCAGCAACTCTGCCTTGCAACTAACCGTTGGCCCGCGTAGCTACAGGAGCTCCTCCGGACCCCAAGGTCTCAAACTCCCCACACATTCGCCGGTCTCCGCCGCTATTGTACGGCGGGCCACCCCCGCCCTCCCCGCCCCCCGGCCCGGGTCCATATAACACGCGGAGTCCGAGGTCAGGGCGGCCGTCTGAGGTCACGCAGCCGCCGCCGCCGCTGC
Organism: Megalurothrips usitatus; assembly: GCA_026979955.1. Lineage (NCBI taxonomy): Eukaryota > Metazoa > Arthropoda > Insecta > Thysanoptera > Thripidae > Megalurothrips > Megalurothrips usitatus. Next base: position 174,206 of record CM049594.1, read on the forward strand.
CCCTATCTCCAGCGCAGCCGGCGCAGCAGCGGACGGACTGTACTGCCGAGTATTATCACGGGCGCACGGCTTGGCGCGGCCCTCCGTGATGATCCACGGGAAGGGGGACGTGGGAAGGCCGCGTGCGTTGCATAATAGCGGGTCGCGGTGCAGTGCCGCTAGTGCCTCCGCCGCCTCCACCGCTGCTGCTGCTGCCGCCGCTGCTGCCGCCGCCCGGCTGTCACCTCCTTCCGCCGTGCCGCGCCCCGCCGCCTGGGCTCCAATGACGCTATGAGGGATGAGCCTGGGGGGCCGGGGGCGGCGCGCACTATATCTCTCGTGGGGCGACGCGTCGCGGCGCGCGAAGCAGTGCGAAGAGAAATGGGGCCTAAACGACCAATTACGCTTAGAAAACACGGCGATTTGGCTCAACGCAGCAAAACAGCGCGGGCGAAACCGGAGGGCCCCGCCGAAGGGGGGATGCGCGCGGCGGGGCGCAACGCCCTTTGGGGCCGCGTCGGCGACGGCACGTGGCGAGACAAAAGAGAGGCAAAAAGTCGTGGGGGACACGTGATTATACAGATTGAAGGCGCGAAGGGGCGAAGCTCGGGGCGAAGCCCGGCGGGGGTATCGGTTTCGGCGGGGTGTTTATGCAGATGCCAAGTGGAATGATGGAATAATGCGCGCTAACCGTAGGCCGCGGGGCCGCGCGGGGGGACCACCCGTGTACGACAGCGCCGTCATGTCGTGCCCGCCATCTTTAATGACGCCACTGGTACTAATTTCCCCGGGAGCTCTTCCAATCAGGTTTCCTTGGTCATTTCGCCCGTTTTCGATCAGGACCGATCGGACGACGGATACCCTCGCCCCCGCCGCCCCGCGCCCCCGCCTTTTCCTCCGAGATGACCGTGAAACTGGCCAGCAGATGGCTGCGCCGCTTGACACCGTTTGTTGGGCTGGACCCGACGCAACGATCCTCATTCACGGTAGGCAACGCGATACCCGGCCGTGGCCGGCCCGGCGGTGGCGGTGTGCCTTCCCGCCGTGCCCTGAATGAAAATACGTGAATCGAAGCATGTCGTAAGCGAGCGCTGCTAACGCCCCCCGGCCGCCCCGGCCTGGGTGGTCCCGGTGGTCCGCCGGTGCGACGCGGGGCGCGCAATCTTGGCGACGCACCTGGCACGCTGACCAATCGCCCCGCCGCGCCGCGCGGACCGCGGGCCGTTTGAAACACTGGCGCGCACTCACGGCCGCTCAGCTGTCGCTCGGCTTTTGTTCCGACCTACGAGTATATTTGGCGCCAGGCACGTCGCGGCATGAGGCGCGATTGGGCTATGCAGACTCGAGTCCGCTTCCGAGAGGCTCGGCCGGCGACGCCCCGTCCGCGTGTCCAAACATGCCCAGGCAGCGGACGGGCGGCCACCGAATCTCCATGATGAGGCCGCGCCATGACGGCCGCGATGATGCACGCAGCGAACAGTTATTCCGCCCAAAACAAAGGCGCGCGGAACGGATGCCGGACGGGGCTTTTGGGCCGCCGCCGCCACCCGTGAATGGTCCCCGACGAGGGCCTTGAGGGCCCCGAAGGTCAGCGGGAGACGAGGTGACCATAGTTCGCAGCAGATTCAGTTGTTATGCGCGCGTCAGCAGCGGCGCACCATTCGACACGCAATCTGCGGGTCCGCGCCGACAAACGCCACGGCGGAGCGGCGGCAGCAGCGGTGGCCGCTTCGGCAGCGCGACATTCCTGGAAGATATCAGTTCCCGGCAGCGTGTTATAGAACACTATACGAAAGAAGTAAAACAAACAAGGCGTTTCATTATTGGCACCGGGGCAGGGAGCAGGGAAAATAAAATGGAGAGACACAGCATCCACTCAGGGGGGGGGGGGGGATTTTATACGACTTTCTTCCGGCGGGGACACCCGCGGGTATATATATGTAATAACACGCGTTTCCAAAATGTATACGACAGTGAGGGACGTAATGACATCGTAGAGCAACACTCCGACCCGACCCCATCCAGTGGTGTGATTGCACCCATTCCCACCCGGATGCAGCGGCCGGGGTCCGCAGCGGCGGCTCGGCCGGGGCCCACAGAGGGCCGGGGGCCGAGGCCGGGCCTAGAGCAGAGGTGCCCGCTGAGGTCGTTCACCCGCACGGGAGGGCCTCCCTCCCTCCCCGGCCCATCGGCGCAATCATCAGTGCCGCAATTACTCCGCGTAGCAGTACGGGAGGCTGGAGGCGCTGGAGTCGTGCGATTCGATCGCTCCACGCGGGGCAATTAATCTGCATCGGTAGCGCAGACTGAGCCGCCTGCAGAGAGCGTCGTCGGGGGGGATGGATGAACGGACGGATGGATGGAGTCGAAGGCGGCGCCACTCCGCGCGATCCGCAAAATAAAACCCAGAAATATACGGCGGCGGGCACCTGCTCCGACTATCATGCCCGCACTCACACACACACACACACACACACACACACCGGGACTCAATCCGTGCTCATGCACTAATGATAATGACGGGTACTACGCAGCTGGTAGGGAACACCTGCTGCTTAGGCGAGCCCGTCGTGCCATGAGCGCCGTGGACTGGCAGATGTTGGCTAAATTCCATTCCATGAGGAGACGGCCGTCCGGCCGCCGCCCCTACTGGAAGCGAGAGGCGAAGCGGCAGGAGTGTCGTCCGGGACAGGTTTGGGGACCGTCCTAAAACGTCGTCCCGTGATTTCCTGTCAGTACTTTACACTTTCGCACTGCGTTTTGGCCCTGAATCTCGTGTCGAGGCCCGCAGTCCATCACGCCGCTGCTGTTGCTGCCGCCGCTGCTGGCGCCGTGCGGCGGCGGGATGACGGACGTCCGCGCCGCGCGTTGTAAAATTGCCCGCAAACACACGCGAGAGTTAGAGGCGGCGGCCATTAAATTAGCCGGCTGAAGTATTTATACTGGGGGGCCGCATAAATTTCAGGGGTCCACGGCGGATCTGTAAATGCAGAGCGCCGCCGGTGGCTGCGCTGGGTGGGTACTGCCGGGTACCTCCACGCGGCAGGACAAGGGGAGACGAACACGACTTCTTCTTATTGAATCTGCTCTTTTTCTAACAATTTTTAGGGGAAACTTTTCATACTTTTACCTCCAAATATAATTTTTTTCATTGGACATTTTTCTGATTTTTAAAAACATTTTTCATGATACGTTTTACTTTATATCCAGTGTTTTTTTAAGTCCTGATTTATTTGCGTTTTCCATAATTTTTTAAAACTTTTTGCTGTTGTGCCGCTTCGAACTACGCAACTGTATTTCCTTCAGAATGAAGCCCCTCCCAGGGACGGCCATACGGCGTATCACAGCAGTCGCTCCAGTGTGGAGCCGCCAGCATCCCCCGCTCTAGGGTGGTCCAAAAAAAGCGACATGTGAAAATGTTTATCGGACCCAACGAAATATGATGCGTTATGACTTCCCGAACCACTGTGCCAAAGATGAGATCGATATCTCAACCCGAAATGCTGGCACAACTGACAAATAGATTTCGGCGTGGAGCGCGGGGCCGGTCACTAAGCAGTGGCTCTGCCGCGTGGAGTATTCTCACGGTCGCATCGGAACCGCCTTGCAGGCCTCGCAGTTGACCACTGCACGACTGTTCGCACATGTTTAGGTCGATATGCGACTGTCTTCGGCTTTCAAACCCGCCGGTGGCTTTTCATCATGTGGTCAGAGAGTCGACCGGCCCCGCGCGGGAACTTCGAAATGCGGCACAAATGACAAAACTTTGAGCGCGTTGTGCCAGCATTTCGGGTTGAGATATCGATCTCATCTTTGACACAGTGGTTCGGGAGGTCATAACGCATCATATTTCGTTGGGTCCGATAAACATTTTCACATGTCGCTTTTTTTGGACCACCCTACCCCCGCTCTGCCGCCCGGGCCGCGCCCCGTGTTGTGGGTGGCTGGGTTCCGGTAAGACGCCGCAGTGCTGCCGTGCCGCCGTGCCGCCGCGCGCAGGAAGACACACGACTGTCCTTTGGCCGCAAAAGACGCCGGCCCGGCGGCACAAAGTGACACGCGTGTGAATGTCTGCATTAGGACACTGGGCACACCTGAGAACGTATCAATGGCCCGGCCCGGCACCCGGGCCGCCGCTCGGCTGGCCGGGGTAGGGCTTGGCTTTCCTGGAAGCAGCCCCTTTGCCTAAATCCATTTACCGCATCCTACACACATGCGGGCCGCATCCCAACCCCGAACCTGCGGAGATGCGGAGGGAGTGCCGTTCTTATCGCAGCATCAGTGCAACATCATCTGATATAGTTTGCGGAGGGCTTCAGGACGCAGCGAGCACGACATTGGAAACCTCCACGAACTGCGCACCGTGCGTGCTTACGTGCACTGAGCACTCACGTAACCATACTCGCACCACTCCCCGTCGTGTCCCTATTTTCCTTTCCACTTTCCCAAGAGTCAGCTTTTCCCCCCGTTCACCGACTCGAGGAACACACAGAGCCGGGGGAACAAACATTGGGATGTTTCTACTCAAACAGCGCCGCGGCGTGCCGGCCCGGTACGCCCCACGGATTTGTTGTCCTCCGCGGCCAGTGTCGCCCCGCGTCCACCTTTGTTCACGCCGAGCAAACCCAGCGATCCTTTTCTCTGGATTTTCGGAAGGACGCCCTGACCATCGGCTCCATTGGGTCGTCAAGTGGGCAGGGGGCCGCCGCGGGGGGCGGCGGGGGCAGGCGGGAGGCGGGTGGCAGTTTGGTTGGGTAAAGCGTAATACCAATTGGGGGCTCCTCTCTGTGATGCCGATTTCTGAAGGCGTCCCTCCATAAAAGGCTGCTGCAATGGGAAGGTGGGGACAATGCTGAATCAACCGATGTTTCAGTACACTCCCGGTATGGGGGCCGCTGCTACCGGGAAACCAGAGTAGTAAAGCAACTTAATCAAACTTCATGAACGGGAAATGCAGCAGCATTATTTATTCTGGCATCGCAGTTTTACGAGTATAATACGTCGTCGGAGTGGACAGGCTGAGAAAGAGCTTCGGTTCGCCGCCATCCCTTTTTCTAATTTCGGGTCGGTTTGCGCAGCCTGGCGCGCGTGTATTACTTTCAGCGCCACGGGCCCATAATGTATACAACGTTTTGACGCGGCGGTGCAAGCGGTGTGAATCTCTCGCAATTTATGGCTCGTATAATTGCTATCGGGTTGCGGACATGGCCAGCAGCGCGACAGAAATAGACACCGTCGCAGTGTCGTGCACTTTTCGCCGGCAAAATGATTAAGGTCCCTTCTCCCGGCCGGCAAATATGCCCTTCTCTCTCTCTCTCTCTCTTGGCAGGAAGGCCGCATATTACAGCGTTGCAGCGCAGCAGTGCACACATCGTATAGCGCACTATTGAGCGTGACATGCGAATACGGCGCGCTTGCACCTCGGCCGCCGTCACTCGAGCCCACGAGGATCGAGTTCCGTAATTGTTGTTGGCGACAATATGTCGCAACGCATCCATCACCGGGCGCCACGCGTTCACTCATGCAAAAGAAGAAAACGGAGCTTTTTTTCTCTCCTTTTTTTTCTTTCAAGGATGGCCACAGAGAGGAGAGGGGGGCAATGGGCATGTCCTTTCGGGCCGCGCGCTCTTGTGAGGCGACGTTCGAGGAAACCGCTCCGGGAGAATTTGACCCATTTGACCATGTTGACGTGTGCAGCTGCGTGTCCCCATCGGCGCCTCGGCCGCCTCGGCGCGCCAGCTGGGACGCTTGTCACAACACCTGGCCGCCGCGCTGCCGGCCGCGGGGGTCCATCGCTCCATCAATTATCGACGCGCATTTCTCCGGATTTCAGCCGCCGCGAGACTCGGATCGCAAGAAAGCCTCCGCGCATAGCTCTATAGCGACACGCGGCTGACTCTAGAATCTGAATTTTTTAAAAAATAATCAAAAACTGCTGAAACGCAAACTTAAAGACGAGTGCTGTAAGGAATGCATCCCTTTGGGTGTCATAATGTGGCAATGACTCGAAAATTGTAGGAGCTGACCTGGTTCGAAGAGTGTCGTGAGCGGGAAAGGTCTATGCCTGTCACTGACCCACTTCGTAACCCCGCCTGCGTGGACTTTTAAATTCCCCCCCGCCGTCGTGTCGTGCGCGCGCACCGCCGTGGAAAACGCCTCCATTCATTCACGACAAATTAATTAACTCCTCGCATCGCGCGCTCACGGGCACGCACGCACACACACACACACACACACAGACGACACGGGCAGCAGCGGCGCGGTCTACTTTGATTCTTCCAGCAAGGAGAGTCGTATGGGTATAAATGCATATAAATCATTCGTGCGAGGCCCGTAAATATAGAAGCGGCGTAAAAATTGTCGTCGCGTGGCGCCGCGAGTCCGCCTCCTACTGTATTACGGTGCCCAACACCTCACTACGTGTGCCGTATTCGATGCTGGGAAGCTCAGTGACATTGCCAAAGATACGCGGGACGGGGTAACGATGAGGGGGCAACACTAGCGTGATGCGGCAAGTTCGGTGTCGGGGCCGCGGCCGCGCGCGCCGTGCCGCTGTGAGGGCCCGCATTATACAAAGGCGGGGCGGGCGCGGGGCGGGGCGGGTGGATTGTGAATCTCGGTGGCGGATCCTGCGGCGCGGCTCCCGGCCGGCGGCGTGTTCCTGTGGGACTTTCACACGGGACGCACCTCGGGCTCGTCTTCCTGTGGGACGGCCGGCCCGTGGCGCTTCTCATGGCGTCCCCTGCCGGCCCCACCGCGCCACCAACCCCTCACTGTACGGCCAGTTTACATACTTGGTTTTAGTCTCGGCGTTGACGAGGAGGGGGCAGAGTGGCCAAATGTAATGATCGGAAAATATCAATTACGGGCGAGAGGCCCCCAAATGTACAATCAGTGTGGAGTTCCCAAGCTCGGGCGGGCGCAGTCAGCAGCGCGGGTCGCTAGGGAGGGGGGAGGGTAAGGGCAGAGAGGGAGGAGGAGGCGGAGTAGGGGGGAGGCCACTACACCTGTGCCGCTTCATTCATGCGCTTCGCGGACGTTCTGCACCTGCCACACACCGCGCCGCACCGCCGCGGCCGCCGCGCTCCCCTCACCGTCCCCGGTCCCCGGGCCGGGCCGCCTCGGGGCAGCCGAGCCGAACGGGGCGGCGGCGGGGCCGGCCCCGGCAGCCCCGGCCCCGACCCGCGGCGGAGCAGAAGCCGTCGAGTTATTGTGAGATTTTTCACACGCGCCAGCTCCCACCCAACGCTCTCCCGCGGTCCGGCCCGGTCGCAGGCTCTGCAGGTGTCGCCTTCGCATCTGGCGCTCCGACGGCCACCGTCCTGTCCGGCCCGGGGTCGTCGTCTGTGCGGTGATCCGGCCCGGGTTCAGCGCGGGGCACCGTCAGGCCACCGGCGTCAGCAGCGGTATGCCGTGTGAGCGGCGGCGGGGGGCCTGCCGGGAGGGCCGGGAGGGCTGGGAGGTGTCGCGGCGTGTGGGTGTGGGAGTCCTCTCACGGTGCGCGCCCGACCCCCGCCTCCCCGCTCCCCCGCGACGCCGGGCGACGCCCCACGACGCGGCACGTTCCGGCGCCTTTCCGGTTCTCACACGTGTACGGCTGCTTCCGGCTCTACGCCCCGCCCCGTCCGCACCTCTCCCCTTCCGTCTGCCCGTCCCATTCATGGTCATCGTAGTGCCCCGCCGGCCCGCCGGCCCGCCGGCCCGGGGAGGCGTCTCCGGCCCGATCTCTTACACGAGCAGCCCCCGTGCGATCCGCGGTCATTTGCGAGGCTGCTTGCGGTTTGTCGCTGTAGGGTGCGGTGGCATTGGCCGGCATCTCGCGACGGCATCTCAGAGAGAGAGAGAGAGAGAGAGAGAGAGAGAGAAAGAAAGAGAGGAGAGAGAGAAAGGAAACGGGACGAGGGGGCACCACAGCACAGTAGTGAACGGTTCTCCACTCAACAATAGCGACCTGAAAATCACCAACAGCAGCAGCAGCAGCAGCAGCAGCAGCAGCAGCAGCAGCAAACAACAACAACATAGCAAGAGGCAGTAAGGCCTCTGACCCCCCCCCCCCCTCCCCGCCCCGCCCCACGGCATTGCATCGGCTTGGGAGCCGCGGCCGCTGGGCCGGGAGGGCGGGCCGGGAGCGCAGCGCCCCCATGCCACCCAGCCCAGCCCATACGGTCTCGGGCCCGCGGCCGCGTCATCGACATCGCCACCTCGCCGCTGCACTGCGCTGTCGCGCCGCGCCCCGCCCATCCGCGGCTGAACACGTGCCGGGCCGGGATGCAGAGGCTGCCGCTGTTGTTGCTGCTGCCGCGTCCACCACGACCCGCCCGACCGTCCGCGGCGCGGGCCGACGGCCTGGCCAACAGCGGCTCGATTGTCTCGATGCGGGTCGGCGACACATGACTCGGGACTCGGGACGCGTTGCGACGCGTGATGACGGCCTTTACGGCGGCGGGGGCACGCCGTGGGCGGCGGCTTCTGTGTGCAGGCAGGCAGGGTCCCCGCTTTCTCGGCTCTGTCCCTCCCGCACGCGTGGGGCGTCCCGTATGCGGTGAGTGAGACAGAGCTAATGCAGCAGCACAATGGCCGCCCTTCCTGCGGCACAGCCCACGACGGGAGGACCGTCGATAATGCCGGCCGGTCAGACGTCACCGACCGTCTGCCGCGGAGAAGCACTTCACCAACTTCCCCTAATGGCGCCGGAGCCGAGCGGTCGGCGGTGGCGTCGGGGCCGCTGGCGCCATCGGCCATCAGGCGCCGCAAGGTGCTGCCGGGGCGGTGTGATTGATAGGTGCAGCTCAGGGAGGCGCCTGGCGCGGCCCACCCAGCCGCTGCCACCTCCGCCAGACACACCGCTGCGGACCTCCGGCACCTCCGGCACCTCCGGCCGCCCGGGCTGCATCCCCAGTGCAGTGCAGTAGTGCAGTGCAGTAGTGCAGTGCAGTAGTGCAGTGCAATAGTGCAGTGCAGTAGTGCAGTACAGTAGTGCGGTGCAGTAGTGCAGTGCAGTATAGTGCAGTAGTGCAGTGCAGTGCAGTAGTGCAGTGCAGTAGTGCAGTGCAGTAGTGCAGTGCCGTAGTGCAGTGCAGTAGTGCAGTGCAGTAGTGCAGTGCAGTAGTGCAGTGCAGTAGTGCAGTGCAATGTTGTGCAGTGCAGCGGAGTCCCGCCTGCAGCGGGGCGGCCGGACTATGAATGGAGCCGTTATCGCATGCAGAAGTGACTCAAGGCGAAACCTTATCACACGCACTGTTTGCCGGGGATGGACGGAACTGAATGGGATGCCGCGGCTCCGCGCTCGACAGACCGGCAAGGCCGACACCGCCGCGTTGCAGAGCGTGACCGTGCGATACCCCGCCGCTGCCGGGTCACGGCACGTCACGTACCGCGTACCGCCCCGACTGCTCGCACGTCCACCTCGCGGCGCCGGACGGGTAGGCAGCCGCGGCGGGTGTGCTGCACGCGCGTGGTGCGGGCGGCCTACCCGACACACGCAGGCGCCCGGACCGCCCGGCTGCCGCCCGGCTACCCCACAAGCACGACAATGTTGCGCTGAGATGCAGATGCGCTCCCTTCGCCCTTATCAGCGGCCGAGACGCCGCCGCCGCCGCCGACCGCGGCGGCAAAGTCGACCATTAATCAAGCCGTCCGTGATAATCACAGCGGGGTCCCCCGGGGAGGGGAGGGGGCGCCGGGGTCCCCCGCCGCATCATGTAGATTACGTGTAACCCCTTTCCACGCGATGCACCACAAAAACCAATACTGCAGCCGCAGCCTTCACATCTCTCCTATATTTCCCCAACAAAAGAGTCAGGGCAGGGCCTAGGCACACATTATAGCGACCGACCCCCTGCGCGGTGCGGCGCGGGGAACTGGCTGCAGTAGGACAGTCCAGAGGCAGCGTCTGGGGGCCCTTTCTCACGGTTGGGGGGCCCTCCGGCCGCACTAGCGCGCACCCACACGCATCCCCACGCGCACACACACACACACACAGCTGTTTCGATTCGACCTATTACACGATAAGGGTTTGACACAGCCCCGGCGGCACGGCGGAGATGGTTGATATTTGTACAAGATTGAGACCTCGTGGTGTGGAATCGTAACTCTGTTATCGGGGACCTTGCAGTGCCCCGGGCCCTTCCTGCAGGCTGCGGCGAGGGGGGCCTATGCGAGCCGGCGACGCCCGTATTTCCGGCTCAGCCGTGGCCGCCGCCTCGCCTCGCCTCTTGCGGATTCGCGAGGCTTATGGCGCTGGCGCTGCCCCGTCACGAGGCGGCACGCGGCGCACCTGCCCGGGGCCTCGCGCCGGTGTGGGAGGAGGCGGCGGCGCCGAGCAATCGCGGCGGCAGCTCGAGGCGGCGGCGGACCGCAGAAAGAGAAAGGGCGGGGCGGGCGGCGCGGAGCGGCGGGGCCCTCGAGTCGACTCGACTCGGGACGTCGTCGGCGTGCGTCGAACACGACTGTCATTTTCGGTAAACGCTGTTGCCGGCGCCGCGTCCTTCTGATGTTGGCCGCCGCCGCCGGGGACGTGCCGGCATGTGCACTTCCCTTCCCTGTGCTGCGGTCTCCTCTCCCGCGCGGAGGGCGGAGCGCGGAGGGCGGAGCAGGCGGAAGGCAGTCCGTGAAAGTACCCGCGGCATGCGGTGCGCCTGAAATTAGTGATGCGGGCGAGCGGCCCCGAGAACAGCGAGGCTACCGACTCCTCCGGCTGCTGGGAAACCCCAGAACCAGGACGCTGACGTGGCAGGATGCCGTGTTGCTGTGTGCCGCCGTGTGCCGTCGTGTGCGCTCGGCCGTCGATACGCCACACAGGGGGAGTTTCCGGTAATTGGAAATGTATGTGGCTGGCAATAATTTATCAGGAGCCGTCGTCGGTGTTAGTAGGCCCGCGGGATGCCGGGGATGCCGGCGGCGCCGCGTCCACGGGCGAAACCCCGCCCTGGCGGCCCTGGCGGCGCCGCGGTCCGCCCTCGGCGCCCTCGGGTCGGCCGGCACGGCGGCAGCCCCTCGGCGGCCCTCGCCCTCTCGGCCCCGGCTTACAAGACAGAGGAATTTCTATTAATTCCCGCGATGATGGTGGCGAGTTTTCTCGGCGCTGTAGAACGCGCGGGGCGGCGACGCGGTGCCTTCATAAATACGGCACGCGGTGCGGCGACGCGACGCCGCCGCCGCAGCGCCGCCGACGCCCCGACAACACAAGTCGCGGCGGCGGCTGCGGCCCAACGGACACGACCACGGCCCGCTGCCGCTGCGGCCGCCGCCGCTGCAACTCCATGAATCAGTTGTCCGCCGCGCGATCCAGCCAGCACAGCACACGGCACGACGACGCAGCCTCCCGTCCCGATAGCTGCGGAGGATAGCGTGAGCTCAGCGCTCCATGCTGCTGGCGGCGGGGCGCGGGCCGGCGGGGGTGCGTTACCCTGCCAACGCTATCGCTGCCGGGCTTACCCGTTGCGTGCAGTATCGGCAGAAGTGCGCGCAGCGCCGTCTGATGCGCGGCCTCGCCGCCTCCATCCCACACTCCATGTCCTGCTCCGCCGCGCTGTGCGCGTCACAGCCTCCGCGGTCGCCGTGCGCATCGCGCGCCGCACTTTATACGACGATATAAATGGAATCGGCCCGAGCGTCCGATTTTTATCGGGATACCGTCGAGGAATACGAAGAGGTCACCGCGGGGGCCACGCCCGGCTACGCCCGGCCGGTGCCGGCTCGACAGCGTTGTTTGTCACGGCTGGGCCGAACAGGGCTTCTGCTCGGCTCGGACACGGTCAGGCGCGCGCGTGTGTGTGTCTCGTGCAACATGTGTGCAGCTGTCGATATTAAAACAGCCGTCCGCAGGGCAGTTTGGCTACCTGTCGTACACGGTTGCCCCCCCCCCCCCCAGATCATCTTTATGTTGTCCGCCAGGACGCCCTGTGGGCCTCTCTCCTCCGCCAGCTCCGCCGCGGGGCCGGCGGGGAGCACCAATCTGACGACCAGCAGCCGGCAGCGGCCGCCGACCATTCCGCCCAAACCCATCCGAATACCAAAACGCATCCACTTGGGCCAAGCAGAGGCAGCAGGCCAACCTGAGCCGGAGCCTCGGGGGATGGCCACCGCCGCCGCCACTGCCGCCGCTGATGGACGGTGGACACGGGAGATGAGCGGCCCGCAGCACAGGCACTGCAGCGGTGGCGTAAGGGAAGGCCAGTAAATGTGCTGGCGTGCGCACGGCCGCGCCGACCCAGCGACAGGCCTCGGACGGGCCCCACTCAGCGTTTGATTCTATGTACGGTCGCTAAGACGCACATGCGGCGCCGTATAGGCAGGCAGCCCCGAGCTCCGCACGCACGTCTGTCGGGCGGGCCGGCCCACCTCGACGGTCACAGGCGCTGGGCGCCGCCCGATGCGGTAGTGTGACGGGAGGCCCGTGGAGAGGATTCTCGGCGGACGTGTTTCACGACGCGAACGCCAACGATGGCGAAGCCGGTCTTTGTGTGCCACAAGCTGCGGGATTGTCAGACCGCCTCCAAACGCTTACGGCCGGGCCCCGTGCTCGTCGCCGGGTGCATTGGCGTCGGGCGGCGCGGTGGCGCGGGGCGGAGGCCCTGCCGACCGGCATGCAGACTGATTTCATATTCAAACGGCTCATCGCCCGGTCATGTCGCTCCAAAATTACATTGCGATGCTGATGAGCTGCTTCTGCGGGCCCAAAACCGAAGCACAGGCCCCGGGGGCCCCGAGCCCAGCCCCGGGGCCGGGCGAACAGCGCCGCGCGCGCCGAGGGACGAAATATATTGCGCACCTCGAGTGCTGGCCGCTGGTGCTGGCCGGCCTGCAGCCCCGTGAGGCAGGTGGTGTCCCGCACGCCGCAGGAGCGAGGCTACTCGTCTTCAAGCAGCAGTGTTAATTGGCTGGCATGTTTTCGGCGGTTTTGGCCACGGCCGAGCCGAGGGCACTGCACCGCAGACTGCGCCCGCGCCGGCGGGGAGCCGCCGCCGCCGCCGTGTCCCGGCGCCGTGAGCGAGTCGAGCTTCCTTCACAGCACCCTGCTGTGATACCGAACACGTTCGAAACAAAACTTGCAAAAATATCCCCGCAAAAAGAACTCCTTCGAGCCGGATTTGAACCAGCGACCTATGGATTCCCGCAGGTTTCTTTCCTCTACAGTCCACCGCTCTACCAACTGAGCTATCGAAGGCGCAGTGCGGGATGTCGGGCTCCGAGCGGTGCGGTGCGGTGGTTCGGGTGCGCGGGTCGACTCGGCTCGGCTCGGTTCGGCGCCGCGGAGGGGGGAGGGAGTCGTCCCCAGCCCCTCCTCCCCTCCCCTCCCCTCCGCCGCGGCCCGCGCGCGCGGTGGGGGGCGCCGCGGCGGTCGTGTCGCATCGCGCTCGTCGCCTCTCTCGGAGGGTCCCTCCCTCCCTGCCGGGCCCCTCTCTCCGGCGCCCCGCGCGAGGAGGCCCTCTGCTCGCAGCAGCCGGCCGACCCGCCTATCGCATGTAGTTAGGCCCATGGCATGGGATGCCGATTGTGTGGCAGTGGCGACGGTCCCGTCTGCGCCCCGGCCGTCCCCGGCCCTGGGCCTGCTGGGCCTCGGGCCTCGCCCGCCGGTCTGACCCCGACCCCGGCCGACCCGACCCGACCACACCATACCATCGTTGAACCCGGTGCGGCGGGCGCGCAGTCCGCAGCTGGGCAGCTGCTAGGGCTCGGCCTAGTTAGGCCCGCAGGGTCCGCAGCTGCGCAGCTGTGACGGGACGGCCGCGACCGGCCCATAGCCAGCATTGCCGGCAGACCTCGGCTATTCGCGCCGCTGCCTCGGTTCACAGCTGCAGCGGCAGCTGTCCGGCGGCCCGTTCCGGCCTCCGCTCATGTCATGTCGGTGCCGGGCGGAGGGTCAAGGGTCGCCCGATGACGTCACCTGCAGCTGCGCTCGCTGGGCTCGGGGGTCCGCGTGGGGCGGGGCGGGCCGCGCCGTTGATGTGCTATAAAACGTTTTGAAGGGTGGACGGGACAAATGAAACTGCCGCCTTGCGGGGCCGCGGGGCGCGCCGAGCCTGAAGGGGTCCAGGCAGCCAGAGGCAGCCCAACGGCGGAGCGGAGTCAGGTCCCAGCCTGTCGATGTATGTATGTGCACGTGTGGGCCCGCCTGGCGGGGCTGACGGGGCTGGCGGGGCTGGCGGCCGCAAGCAAGCAGCCACAAGAAGGTGCAAACACCGCATAGCAGCCCGGGCAGCCCGGCAAGCCTGGCAAGCCTGGCAGGGCGGCCCTGGCTGCGCACATAAAATGCAAAGTTTTCACGTTTTCCCGCCCCGCAGACGTATAAACATATTTTCGAGTGTTGTCTGGTCGTCCTTGAGGGTGGCGAGAGTTCGGAGAGCCGGGCTCCGGGGCTGGAGGAAGTGATGGTGTTGTGTTGGGGTTTGCGGTATCGGCTCCGTTTCCGCTGCGGCAGCGCCCCGCGCCCCGCAGCTTCTTATCAGGGGTGCCAAGAGGCTGGCCGTCGCGTTCTGCCAGGACAGCGGCCCGGTCAGAGAGGTCCTTGGCACCACCTGTGCAAACAGAGCGCCACGCCGTCACGTCGGCCGCCTCGGCCGCCCGAGGCGAGACGCTGCTCACGCATCATACGATCTGCGGGACCCGCGCCAGGACCCGCCGCCGCGGCGCATGTGCCGTGTGTCGTGGGTGCGAAGGGCACACATCCGGATCCAGGCGTGCGCGGCCCGGCTGCCATGAAATTATCTGCCCCTGCCTCTGCTTGCTCTGCTCCACGGTGAGCTAGCCGACTGCGCCCTGCCGGCCCCGCCTGCCTGCCTGCCGCCTCCGCCACGCAGGGCCGCGGCCGTGCCGCGACAGACGCAAATAAATCTGGTCTGCATGCATGGCGCTCCGGGGCTCGGTATATAATCCAATTTCCGGATGTGCAGGTGTGCTCCATGCATCGCAAATAAAAATAAGGCGATCGCGAGGCGCGCACTCGGGGCGCACGCAGGCGGGCGGCGACCGCAGCCCCGCCGGCCCCGCCGGCCCCGCAGGCGAGCACCGCTGCCGCCGCAGCAGCCGCCGACACTCGCTCTAGCAAACTCGTTTGTAATTCTAAATTAAACCTCCTGCGCGCGGCCGCTATTTGTAGTTTTAAGGGCAGGTGTGCCGGTGGGCTCCGGCGCACATTCTCGCCGGCCGTTGCCGATTTGTTCGTTTTGTGCCCCTCCGCGCGCTGCGCTGTCGGCGACGCCGCGCGTCCCTGGAGTCCCTGGAGTGTCCGGCCGCAGCCGGGCCCTCAGCCGCCGTAGCCGCCGTGGCCGCCGCAGCCCGCCCCGCAGAGCGCCTTGACTTGCGCCGGGCTGGGTTATGTTATGCCGGCCGTGCCAGTGCCAGCGCTGGCCGCCGCTGGCCTCTGGGCGCCTGAAGGTCGACCAGTATGCCTGGCTCAATCACCACGCCGCCGCCCGCACCCCCCCCCCTCCCGCCCCTCCCGCCCCTCCGTCTGGTACCCGGTACCCGCAGCATCGCAGGATGACTCCCAGCCACTCTCCTAAAAGAGTCGGACTTGCGTTATCGGACTGTCCGCCGTAGGCCGCCGGAGGAGGAAAAATCCTACGCACCATCACGAGGAAATCCGTCCGTGGTCGCACTTTGTACGGTCGCGCTTTGCACACTCACGTTGCCTCTGATTTGGTCATTCAGCCGGACGCGCGCCGCCGCAGACTTGCGGGAGGAAAATATGCGGCCATAAAGGCAGATGGCGGTCTTCCAAATTGATTTCTCGAATTATTTATCGACGAAGAAGCGCCTCCGTCGATTAGACAGGCCACAAACAAACAAAACGCCAAAGGTGTTTTTTCTAAATCTCAGAAAGAGGAGGGGGGGGGGGGGGGGAGCGGCAACGACCCCGGCCAGAGAGGATGGGGGAGAGAGAGGGAGGGCAGGGAGGGAAAAAAGTCGGGGCGAGGCAAAAAGCAGCTGCCGGGTGGACACACGTTTTTCGACGATTCGCCAGCCGTCTGCATACAAATCACTCACTTTGGCCCACGGGGCTCACGCCGGGCCGCGAGGATTCTTTTGGTTCAATCTCTGCGATGCCCCGCGTCAATGTTGTTTTTTGCTTTCCTGCAGTTTTTTCTGCGTTGGAATCAATCACCTAACGACAAGGGGTGTACGAGGAAAAAAGCTGCCTTTGTGGACTCACCTCGGCCCAGTCGACGTTTTTCTGAGGTTTGCGTCTTGTGATGCTCATTTTGTACTTCCACACGCAAGTTTTCAATACATTCGCCTATACAGTTGAGGCAAGGACAACTTTACATATACAGAATCGACTTTGAATCATCACGTTGTAAATTGTGCACCTGTCGTACTTTTCCCTAAAGATGCGCTGTTATATTCGTAATCCGTGTGACATAAATCAGTGGGGAGGGAAGGGGGGAGCGTCTCTCGGGGCGGTAATCGCATGTTATCTTCGGCATTTCCAGACCCCGCCCTTGCGCCGATCCGTGATTTCGGAAGAAGAAGAGGAAGAAAAAGGTTCGGAGCGGCAGCGCTAATCCCCTCTCATCCCATGGACACTGCCGCCATGGGCCTCGCCATGGGCCCATGGGCGATCGCCTCTCGCACACCTGTTGGAGCCGGTCCAGCGGCTACCGCGAATTCTTGCATAATGCCTCATCCTGGTTGTCGTCCTGACGGCCGCCGACGGCCGCCCCGGCGACGCCGCCGCGCACCCCACCCCTCCGGCGTCGTTCGGCGGAGTGGAAGGAATGAATAATCATCGACGGGATCATCGATGTAATCAGTACATCATGGCTGTGTTTGTGTGCGGAGTCGTGCGGCTCGGGCGATGCGTGCTGCGTGCCGGGACGTGACGCGAGTCCGGGGCCGAGGGGCGCGCCGTGGCCTTTTATGCGGACTGCTTGTGCGGGGAAACAGCCGTCAGGTTTGGGGACGGCCGCAGGAAAGCCACTCTCTGCTTATCGTCCGAGCGCCGCGCTCCGCCGTGCCACTGTCTACTCGAACCTCTATCTCTCTCTCTCTCTCTCTCTCTCTCTCTCTCTCTCTTATGGGACACCCCACGAGCGCGACAGAGACAGAGCTACGAAGGAGGTTGTAAGCCTCCGCCTCCCCGCTGCCGGCCGGCGCCAGCGACGCCGCGCCGGTGCCGCGCCACCCCGGGATACATATGCAGGTGTCTTTATGACTTCTTATGCGGACGAAAAACCGTCCTCCGGGCCGGCGGCAGCGGGGGCCCCGCAGCCCTGCAGGGCTCCGGCTACACTGGATGAACCTGTTGAGGACCTTTACGGTCCTACCCCGGTCCCCGCCACCCCTCAGGTGTTTGAATCGGCATCTCACAGACAATTACTGTCCCTCCTCCCTGTTGTTGTTCTCCGCTTCTTCTATCTCTGTTTCCAGGCCGATAGCAAGGCGGCCGGACGGCGGCGGCCGGAGCCGGCGGGGGTCCCAGGGCCACCGATGGGGGCCGCACCCCCGCGTCTGTCTGTCTGTCTCTGTCTCTCTCTCTCTCCTTCTCTCTCTCTCTCTCTCTCTCTCTCTCTCCCTCTCCTTACCTGCGTCGAAGGTTGCTCTCGGCGCCACCCATTTTCACGCACGCCTGTCAACCCTGACGTGTCTGGCCTCCCGATACCGTCCCGCCCCATCTCGTCCCCACTTTTCGCTTTGATTAATGTTTTATTGGGGGCGGCGGGGCCCACAGTGCGGGGGCCCCACAGGACCCGCAGGGCCCGTAGGACCCACCGCAGCAGAGGACAGGCGGCGGGGGCTCTATGGGGCCGCCGCCTGGGTCTCCGCGGGGCTGCTGCAGGTGCGAGCGGGACAGAGCAGAATGCTCGGCCGGCCGGCCGGGAAGGGTTGCCGAAGGTATGCCGCAAGCGTGAATCATCCCCACGTGTGTGTGAGGGGGACGCCGTGTGTGCGTGTGTGTGTGCTGAGCGTTTCCCACCGCAACGCAACCAGAACACGCAGCGCGAGCATCTTGGACTTGGCCGCGATGATTGAATACGTGGGAACGTATACGAACACCGGCCGCATCGACGTTTGCCATGCCCGGCTCGGGGCCCGCGGCGCTGTCGCACGCCGCACTTGCTGCAAACAGTGTAATGATAACGCGATGGCGCCCGGCGGGCCGCCGCGCCGCTGCAGGCGCCGCTGGTTGGCGCCGGCGGGGAGCACCCCATCGCGGGCGCGGCCGCGGCGCGGAGCCCAGCGGCTGCCAGCGGCTGCCTGGCGGGCCGCCCCCCGGCCCCGGCCAGCCAGCCACGAGGCTCGGTCTGGTCACAGGTGCACTCCGGCAGTCTGGTTCCCAGGGGCCGGGCCACGGCTGGGGTAGGATGGGAATGGCGAGCCCGGCGATCAAGACCACGCCTACAGCCATGGATGTGCCCCGGCCTCCCCCACAACCCACAGAGGGAGAGGGAGAGAGAGAGAGAGAGAGAGAGAGAGAGAGAGAGAGAGAGACCGCACACGTATCCGGGTCGGGCTGCTGGAGGCGGGATTCGCCTTTGCGGGCCCCATTGTAGGCCCTCGCCCTGCTCACCTGGAATCGAAGTCATCCGCTGTACGTGCCTGCTTCCTGGAAGAGCCGTGGCCGGTGCATGCATTGCACTGCGAGGACGAGGCTGGCCCGGGCCGTGCCAGCAGAACGAGGCCCTTCACCGACTCGGCCAAATTCCCCCGAGCAGCGCGCGGCCACGACCGCAGCGCACATGAGGCGAAATGCTTCCATTTTCCGGAGCGGGCGGGCCTAGGACTTTCCCGTGAGCATCGCTTTCCCAGATACGTGAGCCGACATCTGGCTGCTGCTGTAAGTGCTGCCGCTGCTGCCGGAGCCGCGGCGCGGATTCAAATCGCGCCGAAACCGGGCGAGAATAGCGGAGCAGGGAGCGGCGGGGCGGCGACTCGCGCGCCGCGCCACACTCGCGGAAAGTCGATCCGCGTTTTTCTCACACGACAACACAACAAAACTCGTCCGGTTCCCCCCTGATCACCCGCCCCGCTCCCCCGTCAAGCTGCGCTGAGGGGAGAGGGGAGGGTGGGAAGGGATGACTGGAATGCGTCAATATGCGCCCCCCCCCCCCCCGGCTGCCTGCGGGGCTGCCCTCCGTTACGCACCCTTCTTCACCTCCGCAGCTGTGCGCAGCCCGGCATCACCTCGCCGCGGCCCAGCTGGACCGCACACACTCACACGTGCATTGCGTGATGGGGAGGCAGAGGCGGGCGGGAGTGGTGCGCGCTGCGTGTGTGCGGCGTGTGAATGTGAGACAATCGGGGCAGCGGGACTCGGCAGGACCCGGCAGGACCCGGCAGGACCCGGCAGGACCTCGCAGATGCTGCTGGGGAGGTAGCCGCTCCCCGCCCGCTCCCCGCCCCTTCCCTCCCCTTCCGTTCTTCTAGGCAGCTGCCGCCCCAGCACCACTAGAATTACTACAAAACTTTAGGCGCGGGTTATGTGCTTATTTTTCGCGATCGACTCGCGCTGCGAGCTGCTACGCTGCCTCTCCGTCTGTCTGTCTCTGCCTCTCTCCCCGCCGCCTCTCCATCCTAGCTTAGCGGCCATCAGCCTAAGCTGCAGCAGCAGCTTCGCAGAGCTTCTCACGAGCAGAGCTTCGCTGGCTTCGCGCAGCTCCTCCCATTTCCCGCACTCTCGGCGACGAGACGGGGCAGCAGCAGCAGCAGCGGTCAGTCATTTATACTCCCCGCTTTCTCATCACACGGGGCGGGAGGGGCGACTAGACTGGGTCATGTCAGCCGTCGCCTCTCGCCGTTCCGCTCCCGTTCCATGAATGGCATGGAGCAGCACTGCAAGACACTGCAGGCATCCAGCGCCGCGGCCGGCTGGACTCTGGAGGGACAGGACGGCGGCGGCGGCGGCGTGCCGCCAGGACGGGACGGCCGGCAGTAAGGGACAGAAAACCGCGCGAGATTTCCGAAAAATGCAGTCGTGGCTGCTGACTCAATGAGCGGCGCGGCGCGCCACGCAGCTGCCGCGGAGACGCCGCCGTGTGAGCCGAGCGTGAATGGAGCCGCGTGACGTCAGGCCGCTGTGGGAACGCGCCCGCGGCCTGGGAAAAATGGGGACAATAAACAGCGACAAGTTGACTCTCTCTCTCTCACCCCTATTTAAACGCATTCAAGTAGTATGGATTGGGACGGAGGAGGGAGGGGAGACGACGGCAGAGGGGTGTGCCGGGGGGAGGGGCGGGGCGGCGCGGGGTGGTCCGCGGTGCCCGCGGTGCCCGCGCGGCCGCGGAGGCCAGCTGCGAGAGATTCGGCGCGGCCGCGGCCGGCCTGCCGTTTCCTCCTCGTCTCTCACCGCTCCCCGTCCCCCTCTTGATCGTCTCGTTTTCCCGCTGACGCCATTCCCACCGTCCGCGATCCGCGAGGCTGCGAGGCCGAGACTGCGCCGCCGGTGCCTGGATCAAATTTTGAGTGTGCGAGGCGCGGGGCGTTCGTCGTGAGAGCGGGACGGACGTTACCTGTGGCCGCGGGGGGTTAGTGACCCGCGCTGCCCGCGCCGCGCGGCCGGCAGGCGAGCCGAGCCCCCGCAGCCCCCGCAGCCCCGCCGTACCAGCCGCAGCCCGACTCGTGGCGGCGCGGCGGGCACAGCCTCCCAGTGTCCAGGCTAATGCCGGCCCAGGCAGCGACGCGACGGCGCCGCGGGGCCACGCCGTGACGCCCTCGTACACTGGAAAACGAGAGGAACAGAAGAGAGGGAGGGCGAGAGAGAGAGAGAGAGAGAGAGATAGAGAGAGACAGTGTAGATGTGCAAAGGGTACAGTAGAGAGATAGACGGAATGTGTCAAGTGCGTTCTAATTCGAGTCCCTCCTCGCGGTGCACGGGCACTCGCACTTCCTGCCAGATAACCAGCCGCGTGTACACACGGCGTGCAGTTACTCCGCTATCGTCGGAGGAGGGCCCCTTCCAAGGACTGATAAGACAGCGAGGGGAGACAGACGGCCAGGCGATGACAGGGCGGCCGCGGGCGCGCCGAGACGTGCTGGGCCGCCATGTGTCACGGCCGTCACGGCCGTCACGGAACGTGACACGGTCCGGCGCGGCCGCGCGGCGGCACGCACGCGCGCACGCACGGCGCACGCGGCTGCCTCTCTTGGGCCCCGCGGGCCAGCCGCGTCGCCCGCCCTGCGAGGCCCGCGCTCTCAAACGTTACTCCTCTGTCGGCCGCGGTGCACGGCAGCGAAATTGTGCCGCAGTCATGGGATGGGAGAGCGCAGCAGTGCCATGAGCGCTGCCCCGCGCTGCCCTGCCATTCATAGATGCTGGATCATGGCCTGCCTCACAGAGGACAGCCTGGGTCGAGTGGCACGGCGTGGCCCGGCGTGGCGCGGCGTGGCGGAGTCGAGTGGACAGGACAGTCACACGGCATTCCGCTCTCCACGGCGACGCCGCCGCCGCGACGCCAGGCTGCGGCCGCACTCCTGGCGCGCCCTGGCGGCCGCCGGCGGTACTGGCGCGCGCGGGGAGGGGGTTTTCAAAACATCGCGCAGCCGGGCAGAGGCCCTGTGGTTGGCTGCAGCTGCTGCAGCACCAGCGTGAGAACGGCCGACGATTGGCCCCGAGCGACGCTAGCGCTCCGCGCGGCCGCCGCCGCAGTCCGAGGGTATAAAATAAAACGAGCCGGAGTGGGGAGGGTATTCGTGCCGAGTGTGTCGACCAAGGAGGACCACGTAGCGTTCGCTCCGCTCGTCCCGCCTGACTTGTGTCGCCGTATCTCGTCACCGTCATCCTCAGTGCTCCGGTGCAGTGCAGTGCCCCTTGGATTTACCGCACTCGCCTGTGAACCAGTGAACAGTGATTGTGTGTGCAGTGCCTTGCACAGCTCAGTGATAACCCGCCGAAACCTCGCCATCACCATGAAGGCCACGACCGCAGTGTGTGACGCCGTCAGCTCCATGGGAGTGTCCTCCGGCCGAGTCCACAAGCAGCGCCGCGACGTGGAGAACGAGGAGGTGCAGATGTACCTGTCCAAGCTCAAGGAGCTGGTGCCGTTCATGCCCAAGAACAAGCGGCTCACCAAGCTGGAGGTGATCCAGCACGTCATCGACTACATCTGCGACCTGCAGTCCGCCCTGGACTCGCACCCGAACGCGGAGGCCCTCATCACCACCGCCCTGCCCACAGTGCAGAGCCTGCCCACCCCCGCCCGCGGCCACCACGCGCAGCCCCGCCAGCCCCTCGGCGTCCTTGGAGTACCCAACACCATCGTCGCCCCCGGCAGCACCTGCGCCGTCCAGGAGCAAGTCTCAATCACGGTGAGTGTCTTAATCTTAAGCAAACGTCACTCTCGGTGCTGGCGCACTGGCGCACTCCGTCCCGGCCGCCGGGTACTCGCGGGACGCGGCTCTTATGATAAGGTATCATTCGGGTGGGTCGATGCAGCCTCCGTCCCCCCCCCCCCCCCCTCTGGCCCACACCAACTCGGCTGGCGTTCGCATACATTTTGGCGTGATGAATCTCGCGCTCATGGCTCATGGTTTTCCCTGTGTCGTGGACTGTGTCCCTGCCAGCCCGGGGAGCCCATGGGCCGAGCCGAGCGGAGACGAGGCGGGGCCGTGCCGGTCGTGCCCGCCGGAGCGGTGGCCGAGCCGAGCCGGGCCGAGCTGAACACCTGCACGGGTCGTGATTCAGTCCGAGGGGAAGGGGGGAGGGCGGCGGGGCGGAGCGGGGGGGGGGGGGGCGGTACACTTTGGGCCGCAACTGTCACACGCGAAATCATTCCCCCCTCCATCCGGAGCGCGGGGCCCAGCCCGGCTGTTTGGCTCGGCTCGGGCTCAGCTGGGGTCTAGTCAAAACAAGCGTAGAAGAGTGGAGCCTGCGCCGAGCGGTGGCCGGCGGGGCCCGGGCGCAGCCACCTCGCGGCTTCTGCGGTTTGCGATGTGGGCAGCTTTGAAATTGGCGCCCTTCGGTCGGGTCGGGTCCCCGCGGGTCGGGGCCCGGTCGGGCCGGTCGGTAGCCTCCGCCGACATCCATCCACGTCACGTGGGAAAAACTCGTCGCGCCGGCGGGGTGGCGGGGGCGGGGCTCGAACCCGCGGCCGCTGGCCACTCGTGATTGCGACAGCCGTGAACTCTGAGCGCGCGCGATTGTCGAACTGTGTATGGCGTTCGCTTAATGGGCGCTGGGGTCCGGAGGCATGTGGGGAGGGGAGGGGAGGGGAGGGGCGGCGGGCGCGGAGCGGGCGCGGAGCCAGAGCGTGCAGGTGTTCGGTCCGTGCGTCTGTATTCTGTGCCCCGGCAGCCCCGGCGTGCCTCGCCTCTCCGCCGCCGCGCCCCGGCCGCCGGCTCGGTTTCTCTGTTAAGACCCTGTTAGCAGTCTTGCCTGGAAAGAAACGACTCTCGGCACCCATCTGAGCCGCTTTGAGTGTTTTTTGCGAGGCGCGCGATTCGTTTGATGGCTTCCATCAAACCATCGGGTCTTTTCCCTCATAAGGACGTGCAGGAGGGGGGGGGGGGGGGGGCGGCGCCGCGCCACACCCTTCCGGGCGTCGTCGCAGGGGTCCGCTCGCCGCAAAGGTCAGACATCTAGTTAGGTAAGCCTTTTGCCGCAAGGACATCCGCCCCGTCTCCCTCACCTTTCGTTCCGATTTCGTTGGCCAGCGGTGCGTGTCGCGGCCGAATCATTCTTTTCTTCCCTTTTATCGCACGACTGGTGATCCATTTTCCCGCGCCGGGTTCGCCTTGGCTGCAGCAGACCGGCGGGGCGTGAAGCCGGGCCGGAGTGAGGGGGGACAGGGGCTAACGCAGGACCACCGAGATTTGTGAGCGCGCCTGTGGGGCACACGTGCGGCGCACCTGGGCGTGCGTGGGCGTGCCCGCTCGTAAGTCAGCCCCCGCCCCCTACCCGCACCGAATATGTCGATGGCCCGTCACGCGCCGCGGTCGGCCGCCCGGCCTCCCCGCCGCTCTCACGCTCGCTCTCGCGGCTCACGCGCCGCGCGGACGCCGAACAAGGACGGGGCTGAAAGCGGGGATTAGCATCTGTGGGCCGCAAGGGGGAGGGAGGCCCGATGCACGCGGACGGGGTCGCGAGTGCGCCGCTGACAATGCTGCCCCTGTGTCCGCCTCTGGCCTCTTGGACAAGCCGACTAAAGTTCCCCTGTCTTCTTTCTGCTTACAGACGCCCAGCCACCTAAGAGAGAAGGTGCCCTCATCGGACAGCCGGCCGGTGTCGTGCTAAGTCATCACCACGTCATCGCCATCCCATCATCATCAACATCCTCATCGCCACCGTCATCGTCATCACCGCTATACTCACCGCCATCACCGGCACTACACCATCGTCACTACACCAAGTGAATGGCCCACCCCGTGACGCCGGTGACGCCCTCTAGGATAGGATTACTTTACCGCAACAGCCATTCGTCATGAGCAGGATCTGCTTAGTGTTAAGGATCACTAACGTGACATATCCTGCAGCGTGTTTCCAGCGACTGACTTTTTTTTGTGTGTGTAAATTTCAAGTGTAGCAGACCTGTAGAGATTCACTAACTGTGTGCTAAAGCACCATTTGAGCCTTTTCATATTTTATTGAATAATTTATTTTGTTTTTCCTTTTATATTTTATGATTGAATTTATTTTGTAATTTTGGTAGTATGCGTTTCTTTTGAGTTCGTTTCTTGTGTCATTCAAAATCACTACCGCTTATTGAACTCGGGCTAAAAATGATTGAAGAAGCTAAAATTCGAGCTACACTTGTGGAATCACTGAGATAACGCACTCTACAGTGAAAGGTACCTGTTATTTTCTTATGAAAATCGTTATTTTGTTTTTATTAATTAAACTGGTCTTGAGTGAGAGGAGACTATACATTGCATCTGGTGAAGCATCAAAACAGCATGAATAAATGTAGTAAATCAGGGGTTGGAACAAAGTGATAAAGTTACAAAGATGTTAAGGAAAACCACCATTGTGTAGAGTTTGATGCATTTGTTGACTGATGCCCTACTTAGGCCGGTTTGTTATTAGTAAAACATTGTATATTTTGTTGTCTGTGATGTTAGATTTTTCTTTCTTTGTACAAAATGTATAAAGTAGAATGATATTTAAGAATTTACTTTCTATGTTAGTCATACTTGTGAAAGCATACATTCATCTCATCCACGTTTGGTGTATTTGTTTCACCAACTTATTTGTTTTCGACTGATGTCCGGATAAGGTTAATTATTATTAAACAAGTATGAAATGAATTTAATCCCCGTCGCATGTTTTTTTTTTCACTCCATGGGTTCCCCTTTCCGCACACAGAGGAAATTGAATCCCAAGACTCTCGTTCACAAGGAATCTATGTTGACGTGTTGTAAATTCTTACACATTACCAACGCGATGGCCGAGTTCTGACTTCAAATTGCCGACAAAAGGGACCTGCGGGTGCAGGAGAGGTGGAAAACACGGTGCGGAACTCGTGATGGTTCGTTATCCAACGAAACTTCCTGGGCCGGGCGGAGTGGGGGCGAAAGAATTACGCAATGTGGCTGGCCTGCAGGGCCTCGCCGGCCCGTCGAGGCTGCCCCGGGCTGCCCGGCTGGGAGCCGACTGCTGAACCGGCGGGTGCCTGTTCCTGTCTGACCCGGCCCGACTCCGAGCCTGACTCCTACACGCGCTGAGCACGGCCCGGCCGGGCCCCGGGACAGTAGGCAACACATGTGGCTCCTGTGCGCCGCGGGCCCGCTGCCGCGTCCGCCCAGACCGCACCGCACCGCCGCTGGAGCGGCTGGAACCACTGGAACGGCCGCGCCGCGGCGCTCACCCCCGGCGTCCTGGAAACGGTTCATCGGTTCCCACCGGCGCCCGGAGCGCGGAGTAGAGCTGCCCGGCGAGGAGCCAGCGGCTGTCTGTAGAGGCGGGTCGAGACCGCAATGCCGAGGCGCTCAAACCGCGGGCAAGCCGTGCGGGGCCGTGCCGGGCCGCGCGGGGCCGCGCCGCGTCTCTCTGTCACTTCCACGGAGAAGGTGACGTCAGCGACCTCTCGCCTTGAGAGAGCGTGACCTGCGCAATGCATGCGGCGGAGCAACGCCCATCGCGGCGCGGCCGGCTCTGTAATGAAGCAGTTGCATTCACGTTGCGGCTTCTCGTCGACGCTCTCGAGGAATACCGCACAGGCAACGCGCCTCGTTTGGAGGGGTGATTCGCCGCCGGCCGCCGCACTCACATGCACATCCGAGACCACATTCACATTCACATCCGCGTGAGAGGTGAGGACGTCGGTCGGCTATACGTGCCCTAGAAGTGCCATGCCATTAGCGCCTGGCCATGTCGGGTCGATCGCGACGCGAGAGAGCGCGAATGGAGGGAGGAGTATATGGGAAGGAGAGAGAGGAGGGGGAGGGGGGAGACCTTGAGGGCGCATCTCAGCAGGGTCGTCATCAATAGCTTCGTCTCAGCGAGAGGCCGCATGACAGGCCGCCGCTGCTGTGACAACGTCAGGACCGCGAGAAGGGAAAGAGAGTCCGATAGTGCGCCTTCCAAATCTGGAGACTGAGTACTGAAAGCGTTGGGCTGAAGCGCACCTGAACACCGCAAATGCTGTTGTCCGCGAAGACGGAAGAAGGAAACGCGGGGAGAGAGAGAGAGAGAGAGAGAGAGAGAGAGAGAGAGAGAGAGAGAGAGAGATGAATAGCGGCGTGATACCGCGGAGTGCCGTCGTATAAGCGGGGCCTACAGTGCAGAGCTCATGCGGTAGTCGTGGCGACTTTGCGCGGCGCGGCGATGACCAAACGCGCCGGCGGCGGCGGCGCGGAGCTCGGCAGAGCGGCGCAGGGCGGTGCAGGGCCCCTGGCGCCCCGCAGCGTGCGCCCCGCGCCTCCGAGCAACGGTCTGCCGCCGCTGTAAAAGGAGCCTTTCTAGGTGCCTCTATGGCTGCCGCCGCCGCTGCCGCTGCATAGAGGTGGAGGTCCTGCACGCCGCTACGCCGCTGCCTGCGGAGGCGCCGAGCGCCGCGGCCGCTTCCTGGCCGCCCCGACGAGCCTCGTGACCACGGCAGCAGGGGCGGGGGTCGGCCGTAAAGGACGCGCCGTCGGGGTCGGGGGCCCCGCGGAGCAGGACCGGCGCGGCGTGTCGCGTCGCGTCGCTCCTGGACGGCCCCCGCCGGGGCCGCCGCCGGGGCACCCATGCATGGCATGGCGCTGCAGAGGCTGCTGGGAAGCGCCGCTCGGCGCCGCTGCACTGGACTGGAGTGGCTTATGGCCGTATGGCCGCGGCACCGCGCCCCGACACCGCCGGTTCGTTCACCTCCGTGTCCTCTCCGTGTCTCTCTCTCGCTCTCGCGTCCTCTCCGTCTGTCTCTGTCTCTTCCCCTCCCGCCGACTCTGCGAAATATGGCGCTGGCTTTGATGAGGGAAGAGAGATATCCTCGCGGATCAAGGTGTATACTACTGCATGTCCTGCTCGTACCTTCTCTCTCCTGGCCGAATCTTGCAACAAGAATCCTCTACTCCCCCCCCCCCTCCACTCTGTCTCTGGCTGTCTGGTCTCTCTCTCTCTCTCTCTCTCTCTCTCTCTCTCTCTCTCTTGCACTGGATACCACACAGGCGGTTCCAATACCTGTGCCGCATGCCTTCATCTTCATCTCCGCTAGTGGAGGCACACGTCGGCCTTGCACCTCCGCGACGTACACCCCCTCCCCCCCCCCCCCCCCCCCGGCCGCGTGACCTCCTTGTCGGCGCCCCGAGCAGCTCCTGCCCTCCCGCCACTCCGGTCAGCATTACCCGGGTTACCCGCGGCCTGGTCGCGGTCATAGTGTAACGCAGCCTTGGCGCGCCACGGCCCCGCGGCCGGCGGCGCACAGTCAGGACCGACCAATCCCTAGCATTTCCCATGCGGCACATCACCGCTGCCTAGAGGCAGGCAGATCGCCAATACCTGTCTCCTTTCTCCCCCCCCCCCCCCTCCCTACTCTTTTACACCGCCCGCACCACAGGATTCCTGGTGATATTCGTCGCTAGAGGCGCAAATCTGCGTGACTGGAGCCACACGGCGCCGTGCCAGAACGAGCCTCCCCCCTCCCCTCCCCCTAGGTGCTCCGTTACTGTCTCAGTTTATCCACGGCATACTAACGGGTTGCCACCTCCCACGCGGCCCCCGCGGTGGCGCCTCGCGGCCTATCCTGGCCTCCGCGTTGTTCTGCGCTGGTGCACTTCATTGAAGAAAAAGTCCGATGTCCACCGCAACGAACACCCAACGATAAAAAAAAATTCATCACTACCTTTCGGACATACATATTACATACAATTGGTTGCGGGAAAGTTTCCGAATGGAACGGAAAGTTCCAGAAAAGAGTGTAATGACTGTACTTGAGAACGACTATACACCCAGCCCAGGCGCCCGAGGTTAGAATAGAAAATGCAGAAATTGTTGCGTCAAAGGGACCTACATCATACGGGCACGAGCAATTCAGGGTTCGGCAGACGATACCTCACCACTACTGTAGCTTAGCTAAACTGTAAGTATGACGAGTGTTTGGTACACTCAGAAAAATGTGTGGGCCAATACCATTTTTACAGCATTCAATGCAAAATGCTCTTGGCCAAAACTGTTATCAAGAATACATTTTTCTGGGTGCAGCGTTTACTCCCAACCATCAAGGGAACCCGCTCTTGCGTTGGGGACGCCGGGCACCCGCGCGCCGGTATGGCGACCGACTGTCCGGCGAGGCAGATAAATGCAGCGTCCCCGCGGCTCCGTGCGGCCCTCGGCGTGATGCTGCTTGGTATTCCCTGGGGACCGTCACACATCCGGGGGGCAGTGCAGCCAGCGGGGGCCGAGCGGACCGGACGCCCCTGGCGGGGCCCTGGCGGGGTCCTGGCGGGGTCCTGGCCATACCGCGCCGCCTTACGAGTGGTCAGGTGTGTCCGTCGTGACTCCGCGCCGCATGTTGTGTCGCCAGGATGCACTCGGAATACAATGAGCGTTTCCCCCCCTGCGGGCGTCTCCTGAAATTAGAGAACCGGCTTGCGGTAGTCCAGGCCGGTGGTGTGAGAGACCTGGATGCAGACAAGCCCAGCGCTATAGTCTGATCAGTCTGGGAAGAACGCTGGACCTCGGAGCTTCCACGGCTCCGCCACCTCAGCAACTGCAGCAACACTGAGGACTGGAGGTTGGGGGCTGGGTAGGTCTGTGGGCCTGGGGACCCTGTCACATCTGGCCCGTGCTGTGGAGCAGTGACCCGGGGTAGTGGAGGTGTGAAAGAGACAGGGGAAATTTTTGAACGTCTTGGAATATTGCTGTCCTTCAAACGCCAACATGTTCGGAACCATACGGGGAATCACTCTTCCAAATTTCAAGCAAATATCTTATGAATTACAGTCTACAGAGTTAAAAACGTGGTTTCAAAATTTTTTAAATGAGTCGATGAGTGCGGCTCAAATCCAAGTATTTCGGTCGAATTTTATATGACTGAGCTTGAAATTTTGTGTTAAATGCAACTACAATAATCGTTATCAATATAGTTCACGCAAAAATGGATTCGCGATCGAGAATTTAAAGGTCTCCAGTACCCTCATTAAAGCGTGA
The DNA here is from genome assembly GCA_026979955.1 of Megalurothrips usitatus. Taxonomy (NCBI): domain Eukaryota; kingdom Metazoa; phylum Arthropoda; class Insecta; order Thysanoptera; family Thripidae; genus Megalurothrips; species Megalurothrips usitatus. The sequence continues at coordinate 203,688 of CM049594.1, forward strand.
GGAGTGCCTTTTGTTGACACAGACGGGCCCGGCCGGAGCAGGCAGGAGCCCCCTCCACCACCTCCCCCCAAAACGCACTGCTACCGCAGCAACACCAGCGTTCTTCCCAGACTGATCAGACTATAGATAGCACGCCTAGTCCTAGTGTCAGGAGACGGGACACGGAGGGCCTCCTTCTGGGAGCCTGGACGGACATGTCCAGCGCTAGTCCAACGCTGTGGCCTGTCGTGAACACTTCGACCAGCCTTCCGCAGGGTCAGAGCCCGGTTGGGTGGTGCACCAACATGTTTGTTGTGCGGTCTTACAGCCAGCCCGGCCACTCTCTGGGAGGATGAGGTAGGCAGACTCTGCGGCCCCGCGGGCCCTGGGCAGCGGGCGGGACAGGGCAGCGCAGGCTGGGACAGCGCGGGGAGGTTCGTCGTAAAAACGCGTGAGAAGCTGTAAAAGTCTGCCGGGCCGGACAAGCAAGTTGACGTCTTGCTCTGTGAACCGCTTAGTTTATTTATACCCGATACGCCGTCGTCGTTGTGCGGTGCGTGCTGAGCGCGCCGCGTCCGGCCGCCGCCGCCCCGCGCCGCGCACCGCGGCATTTATGCAGCGCGGGGGGCGGCGGCGCGGCCGGATGGCGGCCGGCGTCCGCACACCCGAACCGAACAGACCGAACAGATCCGAGCAGAACGGCTAGGCCAGCAGGCCGTTAGAATCGGACCGGGCTGCACACACAGGGCACGCCGTTACTGGCGGTGTGCTGCGGTGGCGCCTGGACGCCGCCAGTCGCCGCCCTGGACGGTGGCCAAACATCCTGGGCCGTGCCGGGCTTGGGGGGAGGAGGGGGGGGGGGGCGCTCGCCGCGGCAACGTTTGACGCATTTACATTCACTACTTTCGGAATCTGGCGGCGTGTCGCACGCGTCCACGGCGCCGTGGCCGTTTGTTCGGCTCGGCCTCGCTTTGAACTCTATTTGCACAACATGGACCGTACCGGGCGGCCGCCACTGCCGCCGCGGGGGCCCGCGCGGGCATGAGTCCTGCTCGCCGGTGCGGTAAATGTCACCCAGAACAAAAGCACGGCGTGCCGCGGTGCCCTGCTTACGTGCGTGGCCGGCAGCTGCGGCAGTGTTGCCAGAAAAGTGCGCAGGCACGCAGGTGTCCGCCGGCACACTGGGCAACCTGACGACACCCGTGAGGAAGCGTTGCCTGGTCGGCAGGCTGAGGTGCAGGGGCGGACTGCCCGGGGTGGGGGTGGGGGGGGGGGGAATTCCCCCCGCCCCCCCCCCCCCCCCGGGTCCCGGGCCCCCAAGCACGACGCACACTTGATAAAAAATGAAGCCAACATGCACTAAGGATCACTTCAATGTCGGTGACTAGCGCATCGCCGTAAAGATACCAGACTATAAGGGGTAGGGAGGTTATGGTAAGGTCTTCTTGAATCATATGCGGCATTATCTGCAGAGTTGAGCCGCTTGCTGACACTTTCATTTGTTAAATATTTTCTATAAATAAGCCGGAAATACGCAAAGGCGACGATTTGGTATTAAAAACCGCTGGAAGGTAGGCAAATTCGGGCCCCCTCTACCTATTTCCCCGCCGGGCCCTTTAGGAGCCAGTCCGCCTCTGCTGAGGTGGGCACATGGGTTTGGGGGCTACGTTCCGTTCAGCACCGTCTCCCACTACTGGGCGGGCAGCGAGGTGGGCGTGCGGGGGCCGCGGCTGCTGACACCCTGCTGACACTGCGCAGGCCGCAGGCCGCAGGCCCCGGTCTCTGGTAATGATCGGAACACGGTGCAAAACCGTGAGGCTGCGGGGCGGGGCCGCGGGGCCGCGGGGCCGCCGACGTGGCGGTGGCGCCCACAGGAAGTCTGCGTGCCGCGCGTCGCTCTCCCCGGCGTGCAGCGCCGGCACCGCCGCGTCGACCGCAGGACGGAGCAGGACAGGGCGGGGCGTGGCGGGGCGGGGCGTTGCACTTGGCCGTAAATCTCCGCAAGAGGCCAGGCCGTGCAGAGGCTGCGCCGCGCAGAGGCTGCGGCCGTGCCGCCCTGAGCCCCGGCCGCCCCGGCATGTGAGCGTGTGTTGTTGCGCTGTGTTGCGTGGGGTTGGGGGCTTGTGGCCGCGTCCGCTTACATGTTTGCAACTTTTTATCTAAAAATATGTATTTATTACTCGGCGCTCTGGGTTGGGAGCGTTTTACGCCGTGCGTCAGTGCGTTACGAGGTCGGAGGGCTGCCGAGGACTAGACGGCCGTGCGTGCCTCAGCGTGCCGCCTGCCTGACAGGCCGCGCTGGCGCCTGCCGGGTAGGCAGTCGCGCCGAGCGCGCGTGTCGGCCGTCCTAACCACAACACTCGCAGGGCGCTCATCGTCACCTAGAGAACCTTACGGCCTCTCTACTCGTCTCCGTGGCCCGCGGGCCGGCCTACCTCAACACTCGCAGGTGCTCATCGTCACCTAGAGAACCTTACGGCCTCTCTACTCGTCTCCGTGTCCCGCAAGCCGACGATCATCGTCACATAGAGCCTGGCCTCTCTTCTCCCGTGTTGCGTGGAGCCGGCCTACCCAACTAACTCGCAGGCGCTCATCGTCACCTGCAGAGCCTGGACTCTCCACTCGTGTCGTTCGCCACGTATGCGGCAGGGAATTCGGCCGTGTCGCGACGCGGGTGCGATAGCAGGGGTGCTGCCGGCGCTGCCGGAGGGCTGGTGTTGGCGGCGGAGCACCTCGCTGCGGGCTGCCGCCTGCCGGCTGCTGGTGCTGCAGGTGGTGTTGTCGTTAGCAGGTGCCCCGGCCCCCGGGGTTCTGTCGCAGGGCGCCAGCCGGACCGACATCTGACGTCACGCCGCCTTCCCAGAAAGACACCCATCGGCGTTGGGGACTATGGACCAATTAGAGTCGGCGAGTCCGCGGGAGGTCCGCGGGGTTGGGTATTCGCGCGGGCGCCGCGGTGGGGGAGGTCACGTGTTGCCACCTGGGCAGCGGCAGCAGCGGCGGCAGCGGCGGCAGCGGTGGCCGTCGCGGTGGTCCATTGTCCGCGAGCACCTACAGCCGGCCTGCAGTTGTCCCGCCATGCATCAGCCACGCACCAGCGCCACCCTGCTTACCTGTCGAGGTGCACCGCGGGGAGTGCGCCGCCGCGCCGCCGCGCCGCCGGGAGCAGCCCGGCCCGGCGAGTCATAAAGACCGCTGACGAGGGCGAGATCGCTTTGCATTATTTCGAGACACGGGTGTGCTAATTGGCAGCGAGGCTGTCTGCTGCCACCGCTGCCGCCGCCGCTCCCCCTCAGCACGGGGGTCGTCGTCAGGTCGCGGCTCTTTGAGTGCGGCCGCCGAGCAGAAAATACGAGAATACTGGCCTAAGGCCTCCGTGAGTGTGACAGAGCCGGCGGCACGAGGCCGCGGCCGGGGCGTGTTGTGCCCCGCATGACAGCAGCCGGGCTGAGCCGGGCCCGCGGCCGCGTTGGGGGGTCGCGAGCGGCGGAGAGGGGAGGGGTGCGGCGCACAGCTGTCGATCCCCCCGCGCCGCCCCGCCGCGCCCGTCCCGACCATATGGGCGTCACCCACCCGGCAGCGCCAATCCATCAGGAAGGTACCCGGCCCCCGGCCGCCACGGAGCGCCGTGTGCCGCGCGCACGGAGTGTCCAGGCCTGCGGGTGCGGCGCGGGTGCTGACGCGGACACCGCCGGCACGACGGCATGAGCCAAGCGGCCGCAGCCGGCGCGGGCCGTGCCGCCAGCCCACCCCGCGGTGATCTCCTGCATGATGACGGCATCCTGGAGGACGCGGAGACATTGCTGTGCGGAAGACCTTGCTCTCTATGACTGTCTCTGTCTGCGGCCTGCTGGCCCGCCCAGTGCCGGCCCCGCAGCCGGGCTGGCACGGCCCCCGGCATGGCAGCATGGCAGCCAGCGCAGCTGTCACCGCTGCGGCCGCCCGGGCCGTCGTCGGCCTGACGCGGGGCGTTGAGTGCGGACGGCGGGCAGCAGCGGTGCCGCGCGCGCGGGCCGGCTGCTGCCACTGCTTGTTGTGCTCGGCGCATTTGGTCGAAACTCAGGGTGTAGGCGTGCGCCGTGCGTCTGCCGTGGGTGGAAGGCAGAGAGGCAGCCCGCCCGGCCCTTGGCGGGGGCCCTGTACCCGCACGCCGCGAGGCCGCGAAGCCCGCGACCTGCCGGCGTACCGCGGCCCCGCAGCCCCCTTGGAACGGAAGCCACGACCATCTGCGCACGCACTCTGCATGTGCCCCGGCAGACAACCCCGCCCGCCCAGCGTAGCAGCAGCACAGCCGGTCGGGAGGAAAGGGGCGTCCGCTGGCGGGAGCTCCCCGCAGCCCTCCCCATCCGTCAGAGGAAACAAACCACCACTTTCTTTCCCCTCCATCCCAAAGACAACGCAAACGCGCGGGGTCGCGCTATTACAGGAGTTCTTATTTCCGTACGCCGTGGACGTGTCAAGGGAGAGCCGCCGCTGCCGCCCTCCTCACCTCACCTGCGTGAGGCTGAGTCATGCTCAGTGGACACACCCTCAGACTTACCGGCCCCGGCTGCCCTGCCCGGCCCGGCTGGGTGCACTTGGCGTACGAACGTTCTCATCGCGTCTAATGTATGCCTGACCACGATCCGGCCCGGTTTCTGGTATGCGGCCCGCTCCGCTCCGCTCTGCGCCGCTGTGCTCCGCTGCGAACGTCTCCGACGACATTTCCCGGGGCTCACGGGTCCCGGCTCCGGAGTCTCTGCGGGTAGCTGGGGCAGGAGGCCGTCCGGAGACCTCCCGGAGGCCGCCGGAGGCAGCCCGGAGGCAGCCCGGAGGCAGCCCGGAGGCAGCCCGGCGGGTAGCGGCAGAGTTCTCATTGTCAGCGCCCAAAGGAAGCGCCGAAAATCCTCCCGGCCCAACGTTTCTCAACTGCTCTCTCTCTCTCTCTCTCTCTCTCTCTCTCTCTCTCTCCGCCACGGCAGCAGCAGCCTCAGCCTGTGCTACGTGGACGTAGCCTTTTTGGCATAGAGGCGACACGGACACCTGCACAGGTATTGCAGACGATGCTGGCGACGTTCCCGCTCTCTCTCTCTCTCTCTCTCTCTCTCTCTCTCTCTCTCTCTCTCTCCCTGTCTCTCTCGCTCTGAGCGCTTTGACAGCGCGACCCAAAAGGCGCCCACCCCCAATTAACAAGGCTATGATAACTGATGCGAAAGTAAAATATATGACACCTCACAGAAGTCCCCCTCCCCTGCCGACTCGGAGACAATGCGAAGCGCCATAGCACCTGAGGGGGTCCGGCGGTGCCTGCCGAGGCTGTGCCCCGCCGCGCCCGGCGATGCCTCCCCTGAGTGGCCCCTAATAACTTCACAGCGACGCCGGCCGGTCAAACATTATCCCGGTAATGCCTCCAACATCGGCGCCGGCCGGCACCATACAACAGGGCATTTCCCTTTATCCTTTGTGTTTTGTTTTTTTCTCTCATCCTTTTATTCTTTCTTCTTCTTCTTTGGCAGGGAAGGCCCGCCTTCTTTGCATGAGAGACACCCTCAAAAACACATTTTATTGAGTCAAATGCGAAATATACGCGTTAGCATTAGCCTGGCCACCAAGATAGCGCACCTTCTATGAAAACCGTTGCAGGTATTTTTATTCTCCATCCGACACTTTCACGTCGACTTACGTCCGACCGACGACGGTTCGACGCGACAAAACACACCGGCACGCCAGCCTTTTCAAGAGGTCATAAAACACCTGCATCACCCTCCGGAGCCGCCGGACCGCCGCCGGACCGCGCACACACAATGGGGTCCGTCACAAAACGGAAGGGATGGGCGTGGGCCACGGGGGCGGCGGGGGCAGCGTGGGCAGCGCGGGTAGCGGGGGCAGCGGGGGCAGCGGGGGCAGCGGGGGCCCGCTCGGGAGCAGTCCAAAGGGGAGACAAAAATGAAGGCCCGTCGACTTGGCGGCTATGGTCCCTGAAATCGACGTCTGTGGAGTGCCTGCTCAGGTGGGAACGATGTAATTGCAGCGGAGTTGATGGAGGCAAAGGAATCGCCGTGCGGCGAGAAGCTGCGAGCTTTATAGCGGGCCACGAGGTGAGAAATGAAAACGATTGGTGAGCCGGTGACGTTGCAGGGTGCGTTTGCCCGACGGTTCGCGTGACCTTGCCGGTGTGTGAGAGTAGTGTCGCTGCAGCAACATTCTCTGTTCAAATTAAGCATATTTAAGATTCTCGCCGTATGTTTCTTGAATCAAGCTTACGCATTTAGGACAGTGCTTGAATCAAGCATGGAGCTAAATGCGTAAGCTTGATTCAAGAGACACATGGCGAGAATCTCAAATATAATTAATTCAAGCAGATTTTATTGAGAGTGAAACCGTCGTTGGGCGCGAGCTCGAGTCTCGAGCTTAGGTGGGCTCGACTCCCACGGACGGTCACACGCTCCACGTTCCTCGCACTCTCTCACTCTTCGTTTCCGTTCATTGCAAATCACAATGTTTCACTCGGTCCCGTCCGTCACGCGTGGTTCCTGCGCGGCCCCAGCAGAAAGTCTCGTGGCCGCCACCTGGACGGGACGGGACGGGACGTGAGGGGTGGCAGCCCTCTGGCAGCGCCCTGGCAGCGCCGGCAGCCGGCCGGGGCCCGCAGCACCCGGAGCCGGCCATCCCCATCGCGTTGAGCAACCTCTTGCCGGCCGCATACCGCGCGGCATTGTACGAGGGGCGCCAATCGCTTTGTCAACATTAGGCAACTGGCGGCGATGCCGGCTGATGCTGATGCCGGCTGGCCCGGAGGGGTGGCCTGGCCTGGCGTGGTGTGGCGTGGTGGCCCCTTCTTCCCTCTTTTCACGGCGACATGGGGAGGATTTTGAAAGGTGAGATGACGATCGTGTTGACCAATGGCCCAATAGGAGGCTCCAGATGGTCACTTTTGGTGGGGCACTGCGCAAGGGGAACAGGGCCGCGGCACCTCATAGACACCTCGAAGCTGTCTTACTCCATAGAGTGCGTCGCTTACTCTACGGCCTTGTTGTTCAGTATTTGGTGTTGAAGACGTCCGAGACAAGCCTCAGCGCGGAGGCGGGACGGAGAGGATGCTTGTCTGACCGGACAGCTCTCCGCTGAGGGGGATGCCGGGCTGTGCTTTGCTCATTCTTTCGAAATGTGGCGGCACATGAATACGTATCGAGCGCGCGAAGTGCGCGCACACACACACACACACACACACACACACACACAGACTCCGAGGTGGCGAAGGGGTACAACAGAGTGCAGAAGGGGAGGTGGGATCGCGCAACCCGCGTGGGGGCCAGCGTCACTAGCGTCGTGGTGCAACCGCGTTGGGGCTGTTGGGCAACGCGCATCCTAAGGGCTGGTGGAGGGTAGCCGCGGCATCCGCCGGCCCCCACGTCCCCAGGTGATGCGAAAAGCGTTTTTGGATGGACGACGGAATGAAGCAGCAGCAGACGTGACAGCAGCAGAGGATTGCAAGCAAACACAACACACACACACACACACACACACACACTACACACACCTACACACACACACGCACACACAGGGATTCCGTGCTACCCCACTCTTTGTGAGGGGTGGTCCAAAGCCTTGGGCCGCCTTGGGCCACGCTCGGCAGCCGACAAAGCACGTCTTCTTGGTTCGTCACCTGGGCGCAGCACGGGGCGGCGCGGAGGGCGACACCTGAGGGGGCGGCCGGGGGCGGCCGGGGGCAGCCGGGGGCAGCCGGGGGCGGCACAGCTCGCCTGCAGATGTTACGTGAGGGCCGGCCCGGGCCAGCCCCCGACATGTGTGCGCCGCGAAGCAGATCAAAGGCACCAGCTGTACGGACAGGCCGCTGAGGGCAGGCCGGCAGGCCGGCAGGCCCCCGTATAGACGGACTCCCGTTGTCACGTATTACGATGATATGCCACTATACGAGCATTCCATATGACGTTTTCAGTCAGAGTGAACGAGCACTAACGCCTAGAATTCAGGAGCAACTGAAGAAAGCAGGTGAGAAAAGCGGTCTCCGTTTCCCCCAGCCTCTGCAACACGAAATCTGTGTTAATTGCGAACGGGGCTGAGGATATCATCCGAGTCCCCTTTGTGTCTTTCTAGGAACACAGGGCTACACCTGTCGGCAGCTTGTTTACCTCGCCGCCATCTCAATATGACATCAACACCTGCAGAGAGAGAGTGAGAGAGAGAGAGAGAGAGAGAAAGAGAGAGAGGGAAAGAGAGAGAGAGAGAGAGAGAGAGAGAGAGAGAGATGCTCCTCACCGAGATCTGAATCAACACGTAGATTAAACTGTAAACGGCAAGGGTATCTACCCCCGCACCCGCAGCTGATGTCCGATCTCAGCTCGTTCCGGACCGATGAGGGACAAAATGCGATAGTTATGGCCTCATTTCCTTGCTAATAACGGACGGAGACAGAGAGCGTGGCTTGCCTACCAAAGTCGCGCCGAGTCGACGCTGAGTAACCAACTCTCCCTCCCTCCCGGTGGGAGGAGGCAGAAGGCTTTGCCAACACAAGGCATTCGTCTCAGCGATACACCTAACCTCTTCTCTCCCCAACAAATAGGACACCGCACATTCCTCAGCAGGAGGGATGTTTTTTTTTTTTGCGAGGAGCCACCGGAGGCTGCCGGGACCACACCACCCCCACACACGAGCCCCCAGGTGCGCCGGAGCCAACCGGAGGAGCCGACCGGAGGTCACAAACCTCTGCGGGCGGGGCGGTAAGGCGGTCATGATAGCCATCTCCTCGAGGCTCGCTGTTTTTTTTCTTTCTCGAGTTTTTTCTCCTTTTCAATGCATCTCGCCCATCATATTGCGCCCAGGCCTGGCACACTGTACACAGTTCACATTGCGCATTGTGCCCGGCTGGGTAGGGCCTCATTGCCCCGCGCTCGAGCGCGGTTGACGTCCCTGTGCACTGCGTGCTCTGCCTTTGACCTTTGCTGTTTCGAGGGATCCCTGCGCCTTGGCCGTCGTCCCCGCTTACTGCCGGCCCCCGTTCGTCGTGCAACGGGCTGAATGAAAGAGACTGCAACTGACTGCGCTTTGTGTGAACACGTGGGACTTGCGCATGTGGAGCCAGCGGGGCCGGTGGGTGTGCCGCGGCTCGGTGTGCCACGGTGTGCCACGGTGTGCGTGCAGGAGGCGGGCCGACTCGATTCGGGGATCACGACTAGTTTACGACTCTTTGCTGCTTTCTATGTCACGGTCCTGAAGCGCTTCCTCGCCTTCAACCGTCCTCCCGTATACATGCTGGTCAGCGAGCAAAAACGTCTCGAGGACATGTTGTCGGATATTTTTATTTCTTTTACAAACCTCTTGCCACAGCACGCCGAAATACCCGTCTCGCCATCCGCGCTGCACGGCGAGGCAGATTTTTTTTTTTATATATTTTTTTTGGAAAGAGAAATGAAGAAGACGGAACGAAAAGGTGTGGCGGAGGTGCGAAAAACGCGCTGACACAAGCCTTTCACCACGGTGCCCCTCTCCGCCTCTCTCACCTACCGCCGCGGCCCCGAGGCCCCGGGGGCCGCTGGGGGCCCTTACCGCGGGCCATAAAGGTGTCAGCACACCGTCAGCCGAGGACCGCGCGGCGCACCACAAGAAGAGTGAAGGCGGAGGCGAGGCGAGCCGGAGCCCCGCGATGACTCCCCAGCACTCCTTTACCTTTCGGTAAAATAGAAGGAAGTTTGTACAATTTATTTATTTTCGTCGGCTGCCCCCGCCCCGTATCAATAGTCCATCACTAACCGGCTGGCGGCGGCTCGCCTGGGGGCCTGCCTTGGCCTGCCTTGGCCTGCCCGGGCTGCGGCCTTCCTGTCACACCCCCACCTCCTCACCTGGCTTCCTGGCGGCGCGGCTGCCGACTTCTGTTCTGTACGCCCCGTGATAACAGGTGCGCCGCTAAACGCCCCAACGATTCTGCAGGTGGGCAGTGACTGAGGAAGGGGGAGGGGGGGGGGGAGGTCTAGGCACCTGGAGGATGACACCGAACCGGAGGGATGACGCCCTTTGGACGCGCGGCGCAGGTGTCCTGCGATGCGCGGCGCTCATGTAGTATGTATACTCACGTATGTGTACTGCACATGCGCCGCCCGCCTGACAAACGGGTAATACCCGTCGCCGCCGACACACCCGCACACATGCGGACACGCGGGGGACTTCGGGGTGGGCTGGGCTGGTGGCCTCAAACCATTGGCCGTCAGAGGTCGCCGTCAAAGATGGCTTTCAGAGGTGGCCGTCAGAGGTGGCCGTCAGAGGGGGCCGTCAGAGTTGGCCGTCAGGGGCAGCCGTCAGGGGCAGCCGTCAGCGGAGGACGCCGTCAGCAGAGGCCGCCGGTTATGGGCGGGTTGGAGGTCGCCGCGCACGTGCCTCCTCGCGCCGCTGGCCGTCGTGTCGGGTCGATTCGCAGGCAGTCGATGACAGCGCTGCAGCTGCTGATGGGACGGGGCGGCGGGGCTGGGGCTCTGTCGGCACCGCGTCGCGCGCACAGCCCACAAGGGCCGCGGCCTGGCAGCTGCACCCAGGGTCCGCGGCGGCAGGCGGCGGCAGGCAGCGGCAGGCGGCGGCTGGCGGTGGCCGCCACGTGCACGTGCCCGCCGTACCCGCCCCGACACACTTCCACCGGGCTCGGGCTCGACACGACGACGCCTCGACAGTTTTGCATTTTCCAGTTTACTTTGACGGCTGCGCCCGGGTGCCGTATAAGCGAGTCGCTTGACATAGAAGCCGCCTGCCGCGTCCGCCAGCCAGCGGCATGTGCATGTGCGTGGCGCGTGGCTGTGGGTGGGGGCCGGGGCACAGAGTGCGGACACCGGAGCCCGGAGCCCGGAGCCAACCCTAATACTTGACCCCAACCAGGTGCTCTGGCTCTGCGCTGCTATGCGCTCTGCGGCTGCCCTGTCCTTACCGCCCCGCCCGGCCAGGCGCCGCCCGCCCCCGCCCGTCCCCGCTAGCCGTCGCACTCACAGGCAGCGCCGCCGCAGCCCTGCAGGCCGTCCGGCAGGTGGGCACAACGCACGGCACAGAAGGGTTGCGGCCGGGCCGGTGGGGTGCTGCGAGGCGAGGCGGGTGTATTCAAAACGGGGACGGGCCCGACAGACAGCTGCCGGCCTTAGCGTGTGGAGTCCTTTATCGCAACGACCTCGACCTAACCGAACCCCCCTCCACGAGCGAACTCTGACCCCCTCAGCTTTTTGAAAATTCAAAAAAACTCTCCGGCCCTTTACTAGGACCTCCTTATTCAACGCGCTGCTTCAGTACCCTTCATGACGCAATGTTCTGCATCCGATTTGGTTTTCCTTTGCCATCATCTCCACTTAAAGTCTGGGCTTTTCCGGAATATCCTACTGAAACCTTGATCCTGCACACGCTCCTATTTAAATGGACGGGAAGGATAGACGGGAGGTGGGGGGGGGGGGGTCAAAGGTGGCCTAGATTCACGTAGTTCACGAACATCGTCCTGAAAGGGACGCGTTTCGTGCACGGCGTCGCGCCCCGATGGGCCGCACTGTGTACTTCTAGTGCTTATTTCTGGACGCCCCTCCCTCCTGGACGAGGACGAGCAGCCGCGCGACACCCTTCCCGTCCCGTCGCGAGTGTGTGAGTGTGCACTCGACTCGGGGGCAGACCGCGCGTAGCTTGGCGGCGGGCGGCGGCGGCGGCCCCGCGCGCACGTGCGGGCCGCAGACAAAAGTAGTGTCTCTTGTGCACGTGTGAGCAGCGGGGCAGCGCGGCGGCGGCGCGGCGGCAGCGCCTCGCTCACCGGCCGGCGGCGTCGCCGTCACACGTGTCCCAACTGTACTGTAGTACGGCCTTTCGCGAACTTGGCGCACCGGTAGGGCCGGGCGGGGCCCCACGGCACGCCGGAGGGGGGGGGGGGGCGTTTGCGCGCACAGAGCCCAGCCTTTGTGGACCCGCCCCCCACCCCAGTCGGCGGCGCTCCGATGGCCCCGTGGCGCACAGCAGCTGCCCGCAGCTGCCATGGGGATGGAGCTGTAAAGGGGGGAAAGGGAGGGAGCGGGGCAGCACCGCGCCGTGCCGCGCCGTGCTGCCGCGCCGCGCGGGGTCCCGTTTCACGACACGTTAAAATAAGACCCGAGGAATAGAAAAGAAAAGTGCCTGAGCTCAAAATCGCATGAGATGTCGGCAGAGAGGCGGGGCCGTTCGCGGCGTCTTTCGCGGCCGAGCGCAGCACGCTGCAGGTCCGCGCGGCGCGAGCACAGCCTCCCCGCGCTCGCCAGGCCTCGAGGCCTCCGCGGGCGGACCTCAGCCGACGTCACGTCACGCGTGTATCGCGGCGGGGAACAAAGCTGCCAGCAGGAAGGAAGTGAAGTGTGCGCCTACGCCGCGACAGCTGGAGGTGCGGTGACGGAAGGAAAGGATAATATCGCCGAGCAAAAACGGATTGTGTGGTTTTCTCTGGGTTGTTTGTGGCCAAAGAGGTAAACGATCTTGAGGGCGTGGCGGGGTGGGGCGGTCTGGCGGCCTCCGCACGCCGCGCCGACGATCGCAATCTGTCCCCCCGCCTTGAAACTGATACACATCGGCGTTGCAGATTCGGGGCGGCGGCCGCGGAGCTGCTGCGGAGCCGCGGACGGGTCGTTCGCAGCGCATTTAATGTAAGAGGGGGGCCGGGCCGGGCCGGGCAACTCTGAGAACACTTCTGCTTCTCCGTCCGCACGCCGCGCCTTCCGCTCAACCCATTCATATCGCGAGGAAACCGCAGTGTGGTGTAACGCGCAGCTTCCGCACGCGACAAACACGAGTGAGTGTGTGTATGGGGGGGGGGGGGGGGGGAGGGCGATGGGCACACGCGAGCGAAGAGCGGTTTATTATATTGAATCGCCGTCGCGAAGATGAGTGGTTACCCTGCCATAATAGTGATAAGGTAACGGGGCGCAGGAACTCGCGTCATGAGAAATTCAGCGCCGTTAGTCGAGTGGTCGCGGCGGCGCCAGGCAGGACGGGACGCAGGACCCGCAGGACCCGCAGGACCCGCAGGACCGGCGGGACGCGTGCTGCTCGTCGCGGGACGGGCGGGGCCGGGTGGGGCCGGGCGGGGAGGCGCGCCGCCGAGGGGTGAAGTTGTACGGCGAGTGAACATGTGTGCCTTCAGAAATAACAGCCAGCTGCCGGTTGGTTTGGGACCTCCTCCTAGGAGCGGACGGGGAACTCGCGCCGCTGCCGCCGCGGCGCGCGCGCCCTGCTCAAGAAGGGAAAACGGAAACTTTGTTTAAATTTAGGAGGGGGGCGTCGTCGAGTTGGGCGCCGCCAACGGATACTGAAATTCACGTTGGCCGGCTGCCCGGAGCACCACAACGGAGATCCGGCCTGAATGACTTGTTGCGATAAACATTCGCAAAAGCGTGCGGGCTTGACGGGGACCAAGAGGGCCAGGGGGAGGCCGATGGCAATCAGCGGTGCGCGCCGCGAGTGCGAGAGAGACAGCCCCGCGATGAATCACCGGGCCAGCCACACGGCAACGGAGCGGGAGGGGGAAGGAGTGGGATGACACGGAGCTTGGGACAAGGAGCCGGCTCCCCCTTCCCCATCCATCCGATATGGTCTAGTGGTTAGGATTTCTGGCTTTCACCCAGGAGGCTCGGGTTCGATTCCCGGTATCGGAATCTTTTACTGCTCCTGTTTTTGTTTTTAGAGTGTAGCAACGATTGTGTGTGAGATGTCTGAAGCGAAACGCATACATAGTCTCGGTAATTCCAAATTCCAACTTTCTTTAGTTTCCAAGATATTTTTTTAAAATTTCGAGGACCATATCGCCACACAACAAGCTGCGCCCGCCTGGGCCGTGGACTTCTCGGTTATGTGGGGCCTCCGCCTGCCTGCCTGCCTCCAGCAGAAGCAGAGGACACGGTCGACAGGCGGGAAGCCGCCAGCCAGCGCGGCGTGCGGCCGTCCCGCCACGGCGGCGTGTCGGAGGGGTTGCCTGTCGCTCACGGCGCACTGGGCCGCACAGGGCCGCACCGGCCCGCACGCACGCCGCACTCCGCGCGCCAAGCTGTAGCGCTCGCCCAGGACGTGTGGCAGCCGTCTGCGGTCCGGACATCACCCCGCAGCCCCGCTAGCCCAGCCCAGGATAGCACCGCGGAGCACCGCGGCACGCAGGGTGGCATCTCCTGGGAAATCACCGCCCCCCCCCCCCCCCGGCTCGTCACCGGATAGCGACGGCCGCGACGCTCCTCGCCTCGCATACTCATTAGAGCGGGAGCCGCGGTGCAGACGGAGGCGTGCCACGCCTGGCGAGGCGTGGCGTTGCGTGGTGCGGATGGAAGCCCTGGAGCCCTGCGCTGCGCGGCCAGGGCAGGGATTTGCCATCTGTCCGCGAGGAGGACTCGTGTCAACCTGCCCGGTCCGGCCCCTCTGGGAGCTGCTACGCCTATGGAAAAGACCCCTCGGGCACTCTACTGAACAAGCACTATACCAGCGCTCTACAAGAACCCTGCAACAACTGCACTGCATACATATATGGGTTTTTATCCAGTAGTAGCGCCTGGCGTGTAGGCAACCCAACCTGCTTCATCGCCGTCCGCCGACCTCACCACCCCGCCCCGTCTGACCACCACGTCCCCCTTTCCTTTTAGCGGCCGGACCACCAGCCCGGCCCGCCCTGCCTCTCCCCGCCCCACAAGCCGCAGGCCGAGACGACATTTGCCCTCTACTCTCGCCCTCGCCGTCCCTCCTCCCCTCGTATAAGCGCCAGAGCGCTATCTCCCGCTCTCTCTCTCTCTATCTCTCTCTCGCTCTCTCTCTCCCTCTCTCGGCTCCGCCACCCTCGCCCTCACCCTCCCCCGTCACGGCTACATCGGCGTAAATTGCGCTACAGTGATTGAGAGATGACTTCATACAAGCCGCACAGCCCGGCTGGGCCGTAGCCCGCCGCCGCCGCGGCCCCGCAGGGACCCGCAGGGACCCGAAGGGACCCACCCCCAGCGAGGCCCGACGGGGAGGAGGAGGCTGCGTGGTGGGGGAGGGGGAAAGGCCGGGGTGGGGCGGCTGGTGTGTACGTATGCGAAAAGCGGGCGGGTCGGGGTTGCGTCGGCCTCGCTCTCCCCCGGCCCCCGCGGCCTTCCTCCGAAAGTAAAGGAAACGACGCAATGCACAAGCAGCGGAGGCGCCATGGAATTGTCATGCCCGGAACTAGAGACTCGGCTACTGAGGGGGATACGGGGGTGTGAGGGGGAGGGGATGCGCTTTTGCCTACGTTCATTCGAGGTTTTCGCGTTTTGCCTACCCTGAACCTAACTGGGGGAACTCGACAACCCCACGCTCAGCTTTCAGCACCGCTGGAATTTCAATTTTGGAGAAGTTTGGAGCGGACGACAGTTCTTATTTTCCGCGGGCGCGTCTCTCTGTCCACGCACTGAAACACGTGGCCGCTGTCAAGGGTGCGCAGATGGGAGGCGAGCCGCGGGACGCGCGGCGCGGCACCCAAGCGAGTGCGAGCGAGAGGGTTGTTTGGCGGGGGAGGGTCGGCGCCGCGCCGGCTTCGTTTGGAATGTGAGCCACCTGCTTTATTGGATGGCTCCCGGGACGCAGGACGGCTGGCGGCCGGCAGGCAGGGAGGGGCGCCGGGGCGAGGCTCCCGGGGCAGCCGGGGGTAGCGGCGGCGTGTGACGTCACACCGCGCCGCGCCGCCCCCGTCCGGACCGGTGCACCTGGCGCGATACTGCAACGGGCAGCGCAGGGCAGCGCTCTTGGTTCGTCCATGACCACCACTGCCTCTAGGACCGGCTAGCGCTCCACTCTGCGCAGAGGCGCCACGACGTATTTCTAAACGAGCCCCACGACGCGGTTTCTGGCAGCACTAGCCTCGTCCGCCCCCGTCCGCCCCGTCCGCTCCCGTCCGCCCCCAGCCCTCCGCAGCTCATTGAGTTGAGCCCTGGACGTGGAGGCGGCCCGGGGGCGGACGGGGGCCAGGGGTTGGCGGGGAGCGCCTCGCGCGGTCCCGCCGCCTCTCGCATCGCGCACGTGTTCGCTGAGAGGGGAAATGGAAGCCAGCGGAGGGGTGGCGCGGCGCGGAGCGCACTTGACTTGCTCCCTTCATGAATGTAAGAGCGGCATTACCCACCCGGTCCTCCCCAGGCCCTCCCTCCCCCGTCCTCCCCTCCCCCGGCGGCGCAGATCCGGTGACAGCGGCCTCCCCGGCCGGCCCCACAGCAGTCCCTCACCATCAGCGCAGCAACAGCAAATAAATGTCACAACGGTGATCACGTCCCCCGCGGCCCCCGCGGCCCCCGCAGCCCCCGCGGCCCCCGCGGCCCCCGCGGCCCCCGCGGCCCCCGCGGCCCCCGCGGCCCCCGCGGCCCCCGCAGTCGCCCGATGCCCGTTACCCTAAAAAACCTTTATTGCTGGTTGCATATACCCGACAAGTGGCTTGGCGCTCCGGCGAGGTTGAGACCCCTGGACCAGGAGAAGTCCCCACTGAAAGCCGGGAGAGCTCGCCGATGTCCACGGACACAGACGTGAGCGTGGCCGCGGCGCCGCGGCGCCTCCCTGCCCTCCGCTCTCCTCCCCAGCCCTCCCCCCTCCCTACCCCATCGGGGGAACCCTCCGAGGAGTTGGTTTCCACATCTTCCCCAAAAGCGCTGGCATTGCTCCTTGGAGAGCTCGACTGGGCGGGGTCGCGGGGCCAGCGGGACCATTCCGCTGACCTCGTCGTGGTTTCACGGTTGCGCTGCTGCCGCCACCGCCACCGCCACCGCCACCACCAGCCGAGGGACCGTGCGTGAGTCACGGTGGTGACTCTGAAGTCCGTGGCCTGCCGTGCCGCAGTGTTGGAGTGTCCGCGACATGCCGATCACCACCAACAATCTCACGTCACCCACGTAGACGTGACCTCATGGCCGGCGGCCGTCAATACTTCTTGTGACTACCTGACCTGGCCCGGTCAGGCACGTAGCCCTTAGAAGGTCGCCTGAAAAGTAGGCAACCGGCACGACATTCAGCCTGTAAGTAGGCAAAAAGCATGACCTGACCCCCTCCGAAAATTTCGGCCAGCTCCGTGCCTGGCCGCGCGATATCCACTCTGCCCAGTAGGCCGAAGTTACTCCATAATGGAACAGCCGAACGCCAAAAGAAAACGAAACGAGAAAACGGCGAGACCGGCACGACGCGCTCACTACAATACTTTATATTTCCCAGCGGACTCGAGACGAGGCGAAACGATTTCGGAACGGACGGCCGCCTTTCATATTTTATTATCACTCCAAAAGGGGGAGCGGCGGCAGGTCATCCCCATCGGCCGGTGCATAATGCAGGGCCAAATCGTCCCGCACATCAAGTGATCGAGTTCCGCGCGTGTGAGTAAAAGCGATCGCGGGGTCTAGGCGGCGCTCCGTACCGTGCCGCGGACCGCGGCGTCGGAGTCTGCTGTTCCAGTGAACACTCGCAGGCGAACTTCCCCCCGGTTGGCGGGGTCACAGAGCAGCTCAGCGCAGCACAGCACAGCGCGGGTCGGAGTCTCATGGTCGGGGCTGCGCTGGGCTGGCGCAGGCGGGGCTGCGGGCTGCAGGGTGATTCCGAATGCTGCCTACTCAGACCTCTCTCTCGCTCTCTTGTGCGGCACCCCGCGAGTGCGACAGAGACAGAGCTACAAAGGCAGTGTTCGGAATGAGCCTACAGGGCTCGGCGGTGCGGGGCGGCCGACGGAGCCGCCCCCGTGTTTGCGCACGTTTTAATATTGCAGTGCCGGCGGTGAGCGCACTTGGCTCGGCGCTTAGCCCCCGTGCAGTACGGCACCCCCCCCCCCCCCCCTTCCCAGCCCACAACCCAGAAATGAGAAAAAAAGTCTGTAAAAATACTGTATTGGTGTAACTGAAACCTTATCCTTTTTCTTACAGAGACCGCCTTCCTGGCTGCTCTGCGGTGCCGCACCACCGCGGTTCCTCGACCTTCACCGACATGTTTCATTGAAAACGACCCAAGATGAAAAATGCAGTAACGACGTCCGCGGCCGCTCGCGGTTCGGCAGCGGAGCCGTCCCGCAAGGGGGCGCAGCGCGCATTGGCTGGCCTTCTGCCGCGGCCGCACCCGCGACGTCGCGTGACGCTTGACGACCGTGTTGCGTCCAAACGGTATGAAAAATTGAGCGCGCCGCGAGGCAGGTATCGCGCGACACGACACAACACACACACCGTCCGCCGACTGTTGGCGCCGCATGAACCGTTCGCGATAACAGGCGGCGAAGGCACTCCGTCTTTGGGAGTGCAGCGGTGCTGCAGCGCAGTCTTTACGACTCAGGGGGCCGTCCAAAAACCACGGGGCACGTAGGGGACCATCCACATGTTACGTAACGCCGTCTGTCTCATTCGCATTCCATCGAGGTGGGACAAAGACAAAGCGATATGGGAAAGCGTTACGTAACGTGTGAAAAGAACCCACACGAAATGTACTTCTAGTGACTGCATATTAAAACGCAGACCCCATGCACACGCACACACTGATGCTTTGCTATGAATAAACACCAAATCTATTTGCGGTGGACCTTTTCGATACCGTATCGGCATTTCCGAAAAGGCTCGAGAACGAAAGTGGAAGAACAAGAATACTTTCAGAGCGGACACGGCGTGAGAAATCACACGGCGACCCGCGGCACCGAAACCCTTCGCCGCTCAATTTCTCATATGTCCCGTTTCCGCTCCGGCTGTATTCCTTTTTTAAGCCTCGCTGGGAAATGCCTATTTCAACAGTCCGCACCGCACCGCAGTCCTGGCTGCGCGGCCCCGGCCCCGCCGGTCACCGAGTCCGGGTCCGGTCAGCCCGGCCGGGTTGAGGGGCTTCGCCGCGGCCCCGGCGGCCCCGGCGGCCTCCCTGCGCCCCGCGCCCACCCCGCCCCACCCCCGGAGGGTAGGCTGCCGGCGACCCGCGATCAATAAGTCAGGCGAGCGGGGTGGGGGCGGAACGGGGCGGAACGGAGAGGAACGGGGCGGAACGGCGCGGCGCGGCGGAGAGCCGTCGGCTCGAGCTGGTATGGTGTGGTGCGTGCCCCGCACCGCGGCTCAGCAACAAGAATTTGTTAATAACTTTTTCGTCGTAGATGCAGTGCAATATGTCTGTGATTGATTGTTTTATTGGAATCCACATACTTTCGTTCTCACAACTCAAAAGTCTAATCATGTCCTCCGCTTGTTCTGATTTACATTTTTCAAGGGCATGATTTCCCCAGAACTTGAACTTTTCCGCTCGGAATCGCACGCAGCCCGAGCTCGCATCGTCTCATCCCCGCTGCTCGCCATTGTGCGCGGCGCGTGGCAGGCGGCGCCAAAAAGACACGGCGTCATCGCTTTTATCGGGGGGAGGAGCCGCGCCGGCCGCCCCGCCACGCGGCGCCACGCTCCGTGTCTGGCCGCGTGGCCGGCCCTATCGCGAATTAGGGGTGCATTGTGTGCGAGCGCGCATGTCGGACAACGAATAAAATTGCCCCCCAGAAAATATGATTTCTGGAAGAGAGCTCCCGCCGTCACTTTCGAGAGGGAATTCTGGGGAGAGAGTTTTGAGAGGTGCGCGTATTGTAGGTCAGCGACAGCGGCAGCAGCGGCAGCCTGACAGCGCTGATGATGCATTAGTTGGCGTTGTCCGCTGCCGCTGCGCCGCGCACCCCGCCGCCCGCCGTCGCCGCCGCCCCGCCAGTGTGGCCCTTCCGGTGCAGCCGTGCAGTACAGCCCGGCCCGGCGGCGCCCCCATCGCCTTGAACGTTAGGTCGCTGCATGCGTCCTACGCTACTTCCGGTCGCGTGGCGACCCCCCCCCCCCCCCCCCAACGCACGCATACACACACACACACACACACACACCGAGGGGCGTGGCGTGGGAGCCGATATGGTATACGGAGATATGCATCGAAGGCCTGGCGCTGAATCAGCCCCCCACCTCCTTCGCCACCCCTCACTTCCTCTCGGCCCGGCCAAAGCCTCCCGTCGGGGCGAAGGTAAAAAGGAGCGCCGAGTGGGCCGCTCGCGCCGCTCGTGGGAGCCGGAGGGAGCGCCGAGGCAGCCGCTTGCAGCCGCGCCCTGCAGTATGCAGTACGCGATTCCGAACTCTGTCTTCCCGGGCCTCTCTTCCTCTGTCTCGCTCTCTTGTGGAGCACTCCACGGGTGCGACAGTGACAGCGCTGCAGGGCGGCCGTCCCCCGGGGTGCGGCTTGCCCGGGCCGCTCGAGGGGGTTTCCACTTGTGTAATAGTCTGTACGCCTGATCCAGGTATTGCGCGTAATGTAATACCTAAGAAATTGGGAAACTATGCTTAGAAACTGTGAAATATGTGGTATAATACGTTTTGGTCTATGTTTAATACTAGCGTAATAAACGTATTTGTGTAATACTCTGTACACGAAAAATCCCGAGAGAAAACCCCCGGGTCCGCTCGTCTTCCGTGAGCCCGCGGCCGGAGATAACACGACTTGCCCTCCTTATCGCCGGCATCTCCGCGCCGCCGCCGCGCGGAGACTCTGTGCCGCTCTGTGCACCCCGTGCCGCGCCGTCCATTTTCATCACGGGCGCGCGGTGTTTCTGCGCGTGGGCGCGGGCGGGTCGCGTGCGCGCCGCGTGACGTACACGACCGGGCGCGTGCCGGGCGCGTGCCGGGCACACGCACGCGCCGCTCCGTGTTATCCATCCATTCCGTCCCTGTGTTTGTGCAGGTGCAGCGCGCAGCGCCGCCGCCGGCCGATCGTTGCGGGACGATCGTTTGTGGGAAAAACTGGGAATAAGTAAGGCGAGAGAGAGAGAGAGAGGGAGAGAGAGAGAGAGAGAGAGAGAGAGAGAGAGAGAGTGTGTGTGTGTGTGTGTGTGTGTGTCTGTGTGTTAGGCGTAGACGAAGATCCGCAAATAACAAAGGGAAGCTAAACTTGATTGCTCCGCATCCATCCCCGACCCCATGAGATTCCCGGCGTGACTCGATTCCCCTGGCGGCCGCCACTTCCGTTTCCTCAAACCCCCGCGCTGGTGTTGCTGCCCCGAAATCCTGCCAGAGTTCCCTCACAAAATTATCTGGGACTGAGCGGTTGGCGTGAGATCTGCCCCGCCCAACGCCCAGGAGGTAGGCAGTCTGTGGCCTCGCGCGCACGGGTGTAACTCGCGTTGCCTACCCACCAGGCGTTGAGGCACTGCGGAGGCCGCGACCCTTGCCGAAAGGACTCGCTCTCCTTCTTTCTCTTTGTCTGGCCGTCTGATCTGTCTGTATATCCGTCCGTCCATCTTTCTCTTTCTGTCTGTCTGTCAATTTCTCTCTCTCTCTCTCTCTCTCTCTCTCTCTCTCTCTCTGTCCGTCTGTCTCTCTCTTTCAACCCCCTCTGCACCTGGGAGCCCTGTCGTCCCGTGAGTTAGTGACTCCTGGCCAATTTCTTATTTCTTATTTCAAGCCGACGAAAATACATGGCGCTCCCTGCCGCGTCGTGTCGTCGCGGTGAGTCCCCGCCGGCCCCCGCCGGCCCCCGCCGGCCGCATCCCGTGCTCCTCGCATCCTCCCTCGGCTGGCGAATAAACTTGTCCGTCAAGTCTCCGCAACGCGGCGCCAGCGCCAACGCCCGTGCAGACGAGATATATATGCGAGGCCGAGCCCGAGACGAGGGAAGGGCGAGCATCAATATTTCCCCTCCGACTGGATGGCGACATTTTTCGTGCGCGGATGCCGAGGCCGGTGCCGGTGCCGGGGCCGCGGGGACGGGAGAGAAGAGTGCTGACAGCCCGCTGCCGCGCTGCTGCCGCGCTGCTGCCGGGACGGAGGCCTCACGGGCCGCCCTCACCTCCGCGCCGCTCCCGCCCCGCGGCTCCCTGCTCCTGCTCCTGTTCCCACAGACAGCCTTTTGAGAGGAGGTCGCGGGCCGCGGCTCTTTGTTGTCGCTCTTGGCGCCCGGTTCTCCTCGCTTCGGTTTGGTTTGCCTCGGTTCGTCGCCTCGACCCGGCGGGGAGCGTCTAGAGGACGGAAAACACGGAGGCGCCACCGACACGTCCGTCGTGACGGATGACTGAGGCCGGCCTGCCGAGCTCAGCCTCATGGCGCAGCCCAGCGCAGCCCTGGTGACGCCGACGCCCCGCTCGACCCGGACGACGTGGATATGACCATGGTCGACGTAGGCCGACCGGCTCGGGTCCAGGGCTGCTCCGTGGCCCGCGGGGCGTCTTCAAATGGAACACGAATGAAGCGCGCGTTTTAGTATCCATTTAATAATCCGCGCACGCACGCGTGGCGGGGCGTGGCGGCGCGTGGCGGGGAGGGAGGGAGGGGAGGCCGAGCGGAGGGCGCACTAATGAACACGGCGGGCCTGCGGAGGCACGTGCCGGCGGGCGGCGGCGGGCGGCGGCGCCTCCCCCACGCGTCCCCAGGGGTCCCCGGGGGTCCCTAGCCTCGCCCGGGTGCGTCATCCACTAAGGCCGCCGCCGCCGCTGAATCCGCATCGGAGACGCGGCCGGCCGCACAGCATGACCGCCGGCCGCCGCCGCCGAGCCGAGCCGAGCCGATGTGACATGACAGCCGGCCAGATAGTCCTCATTAGGCGGGACCCCGTTATTCCCACGGCCACGGCGCCGAGCACGCCGCCGGTGGGCGCGGGGCTGCCTGCTGCCTGCTGCCTGCTGCCTTCCCAGCGGGCGCCGACACTGGCCCCGTCAGTCCCACCGATGGTTTGGCGCCATACTAAACGGGAATTTTTCGCCAAAGTCAATAATATTTTTG
Organism: Megalurothrips usitatus; assembly: GCA_026979955.1. Taxonomy (NCBI): domain Eukaryota; kingdom Metazoa; phylum Arthropoda; class Insecta; order Thysanoptera; family Thripidae; genus Megalurothrips; species Megalurothrips usitatus. The sequence continues at coordinate 226,355 of CM049594.1, forward strand.
GTCCATTGACGTTGATTTTTACGTCGAATCGACTTTCCATCACGGGGGTGTCGCGGGAACCTATCGACGCGTGACCTGTGGGCCGCCTAGACGGTTATTCTTGATCTAAATCGGGTGGGCAAGGGCAAGGCCTCAGCTGAGATCTTGTGTCTCTTCTGACGGGATCGTAATGAGTGTGAGACATGCCCGCCTGGTCCTGGTCCGAAGCAGTAGTTTTCCCTTCTTTTCCGTACTCAACCGTCGCACTCCCGTCGTGTTCTCAGTTGTCGAGACTGCGGGGGAAGGGGACCGGGCCCTGTCCGCCACGACCGCCATTAGAAAAATGAAGGAGGGGCCGTCCGGCGGGGAGGTCATTTCGGATAGTGGCCCGCCGGGCAGCCCGCGGGGGGCCGCCGGGCGCGGCCGCCCGGGCGGCGGCCGACCTGATGAATCCATTAGGTAAATACTCGGCGCACCCCGCGGCCCCACGGCGGCGGCGGAGGCGGGGGCGCGGTGCGGCAGGAATGTCCGGCACGACGAACAGCCGATGCCTATCGGTCGGCCGCCGCCTCCGGATCGAATCGGGATGAGAATTTCGGACCGCGGTGGCGCCACGCTGCAATGCGGAGCAGCGCGGGCGCCACCGCTGCGGGCTGATTCCGAACACTGTCCACTCGCACCGCTCTCTCTCTCTCTCTCTCTCTCTCTCTCTCTCTCTCGCTCGCTCTCTTATGGGGCACCACACGAGGGCGACTGAGACGGAGCTACGAAGGCAGTGTTCGGAATCAGCCCGCTGGCTTCGCGGCGGACAAAAGCCGCGACCGAGGCGAATTCCGGGTCCGGAGTGCGCGGCGCGCGGCGGCGGAGCGGAGCCAGCGGAGCGCGCATCAGCGCTGATCCCTAACAAGGGGACGGCACCAACCCGTAATTCCCAAAATCGTCGAAAAAAAAAATGTAGCTTCGTCATCATGCCTATAGACCGACTGAACCAGAAATAAGTGCCAAATTTCATTTTGGCCCGTTTTAAAAAATGTTAAACTTTAAAATATGGCTAAAATGGGCCAAAATGAAAGTTGTCCCAAATATTCATGCAAACACTCGATTCCATGGTTTTTTGGGTCGCTGAACACGAAAATGTCATCCGCGTGACGTTTACACGCATATTATTGCCTCAAATTCGAAAAAAACGCGACAAATTTTAGATACCTCGACCTTACTTTGCGAGAGGCATGTGAGAGGAGAGGTGCGACGACGTCACACTTTTCAGATAAGCGAGTGTTCGAGTAAGGTATCTAAATACGGTGGCATCGTAGTTTTGTCGGATATGCCAACTGTGAATGGAAATAAATGCTCTAAGGGATGCATTGCGTGTTTCGATAAGTGTATAAACACAATATTTGAATTAAAATAATTTGGTTTGACATGGTTTTCAAAGACATATATAACGCCATCCCGACTGACTCACTCATGTAAATGTTTGGGTAGAAGGAGGCTAGATACAAACTTTTGAGATAGAATCGACCCCCCCTTAAATGACCCCAACACTCCAGGAAAATCGTCAAAACTAACCCTTGGGTGCTGCTGCAGGTGTCAGTGGCCTACATGATGCCTACATGCATGGCCTCAAACTGGAACGACGACGATAACTCGAGAACCAACTGACATAGAGAGATGCGGTTCGCGGCATTCGTCTGGACATCGCAGGGTGGTGAAGAATAACATGACTACGACGCCTACCGGTCTCGAGACCCCGCACCCCGTCCTCGAGCGCCAACTTTCATCTCTTGAACGGAGAGGCCTATCGACATTCGGTTTTCGGCGTTGCCTTCTGCGGAGGCCGGCATTGTAAAACATGACCACTATGCACACCGGTCTCGAAACGTCGCACCCCGTCCTCGAGCGCCAACTTTCATCTTTTGAACGGAGAGGCCTAGCGACATTCGGTTTTCGGCGTTGCCCTTTGCGGAGGCCGGCAATGTAAATCATGGGCACTACGCCTACCGGTCTCAAAACCCCGCACCCCGTCCTCGAGAGCCAGCGTTTAACTTTTGAACGGAGTGGCCTAGCGACATGCGGTTTTCGGCATTGGAAATGGAGCGCCCGCAGGGCGCCAAGAACATGGTGGGCCCGCAGGGCCCACGTGGCGTGAGGGGACCTCGAGCGCAGCGAGAGGTCTCCTCACGCCACACGGGAGGGCCGAAGGCCCTCCAAACGAGCTTTCGAATGCGCGCGGAGCGCGCATGAGAAAGCGAGTTTATTAACTGAAGCGCTAACCTGATCAATATTCACTTGCAAAAACAGCCATCTGCAGTTGTTTTTAAACAAAATTGACATGTGGTATTCGATATAAGAAAAAATATATACGGAGATTCTGTTATATTTTTTGAGGGAGTTCAAACAATGAATCATACCTTCGTTTTCAAACGACCTAAATTTTAACAGTGTAACAAAATACATTTCTAGACATAATTTGTGTAATAAGTGGAATTTGGGCTAGCATCTTGGGCTGACAAATGTGTCGAAAATAAAATATTAGAATGTCTCTGCATTAATATCGAATGAAGACCATATTGGTTTCTGCATGTAAGAGAACCTCAACATTACAGGAACGTACAATAAAAAATTAAGAAACAACTACTTTACGTTATCTGTATGTGCTGAATTCAGTAATAAAAGCCAATAAATACAATCTGTTCACAAAAGTAATCTACTCAATGTAATCGTAGCACATATGAATTACTTCGAAAAAGTGCTCATGGCATAGGTGCCATGGTGTGTTTAGGTTCTTGGCATGTCTACCAGTGCAGACTATACTAAAAGTTAGAAAATATTCACAGGGTGAAAAATGTGAGAGTGGACGGATTCTCATCATTTCGCTACATATTGCTTAAAAGATATCGAAATAATGTTTCATGATCTCCAAGTAGACTCCAGTGGTTTTGAACGACTCTCCTCTAGCAACGTACCGAAATCAATCTCACCTCTGGGGCAGCGCAGCTTTAGAGGTTTCGTAGCCAATTTTCTCACGTGGTCTAAAATTCGACAGCCGCCGATGGGCCAAGGTAGGTGTACGCCATGCTACAAGCGTGGCTACGGCCGCGTGGAGCGGCACCCGTGCGGCGTTTTACCGTATTATTCGATTTTTTTCGAATCTGAAGCAATAATATGCGTGCAAGCGTTACGTGGATGACATTTTCGTGTTCAGCGACCCAAAAAACCATGGAATCGAGTGTTTGCATGAATATTTGGGACAACTTCCATTTGGCCCATTTTAGCCATATTTTAAAGTTTAACATTTTTTAAAACGGGCCAAAATGAAATTTGGCACTTATTTCTGGTTCAGTCGGTCTATAGGCATGATGACGAAGCTACATTTTTTTTTTCGACGATTTTGGGAATTACGGGTTGGTGCCGTCCCCTTGTAAGCCGGGGCCGCCACGTGCGGCGTATCGCCATCCCCGTCGCACCCACGGCCACCGGCGCGGGGTGGGCCGCGGGGGGAGTGAGACGGCGAGCCGTGCACGTGGGCGGGGCGGGGCGTAGCCTCGGGGCGCACTCCGCGCCAGCCCCGCGCTCCTGCAGAGCCGGAGGCCGAGGGCCGGGGCCGCCGGAGGGAGGGCGTTAGTGCGCCCCGTCCCGCCGTCCGTCTCCATTGGGGGCGCGACACTAAACCTGGCGCCGCCAACCCGCTCTCTCCCGGCTTACGGGCGCCCCCTGCACAGCGCGAGCGCGCCCGGCTGGGCAGGGAGCCTGGAGTCTCGGACGCAGCCGTGGCGTGCGGGCCGGCCTACCTGGCTGCCCGCGGGCGCTCGTGTCGGGTGGAGTGAGATGGGACGATGCAGCCTGACGGAGAGCGGTCGACAGACAGGTTCCCACCAGAACCATACCCCGCTCTGTCCCTGGCGCTGCCCCACCCGCCCGGCGGTCGGTCTCATTTTTCATAAACTCGGCGTGCGACAACTGTGCGGCTCGGCAGCACAAGGCGGCACCATATCATCATGTCATCATCGGCGCAAAGCTCTCCCCAAATCCTCGTCGCCGCGCTTGTCGGCGCTGTGTTCTCCGGCTGCAGGCCGCGGGCCGCGGGCCGCCCTCCTCCCCCAGCAATAACATGGGGATTATGCCGGCGCCGCGGCTGGTGCGGCGGCTGGAATCCGGATTCATCATGCCGTGCCCGTCGGCCGGGAGCCACCGGGAGCCGCGGGGCGCCGCGGTCTGCTACGCGGCGTACTGTATTCGGAGCCAACGCCGGCCGAACTGCGTTCGGCTGGGTTTGGCTTAGCGGACGACCAGCTTTGCAGCGCCAGGGCCTGCAGGAGATGTGATGTTTCACATATTTATGAGGTTCGAAGCGAGGCGTGTGACTGAAGGCCAGGGGAGTGCTCAGCAAACACAATGTACCCGCGGCTGCGGGGCTGCACCAGCACCAGCACCCGGCCCACGCCGTGCCCCGTGTCTCAGCACAATGCACGAGGGCCTCTGGAGAGGCTCCTCGGCGCCGCGTGCTTCGCGGGCGCCCCCAGAGCAGGCCCTCAGGCGCCCGCCGGCGGCGCCCTGCGGGCCTCCGGGCCTGGCGGCCTCACAGCCCGCGGGGCCCGCTGGACGGGGTGGAGAATCGATGCGACAGTCGGGGCCGCGGCCCCCGCGGCCCGGAGGCCCCAACCCCGCCGGGTCCCCACCCCCCGCGAGGCGGCGCCATGTTGCACGGGCCGCCAATGGGAAGCCCCTCCCCTCCCTCCCAGGCCGAGGCGGCCGAGGGGCGGACGGTGCCGCGGGGGTGGGACGCCAACCACCCCGGCCGCAGCCCCAGCGGCACAGGCACAAAGAACGGGCTTGAGCGAGTGTTTTGCCCCGAGAACGTAAACAGGGACTCGGATATTCCAGCCGACGCGGTGCTGCCTTGTTTCCGGTCAAAACCAAACTCTCCAGGCAGCCCGTCCGCGTCCGCACGGCTCCCCGGCCGCCCCGCCCCGCCGCCCCGTGTGCGCGTATCGGAAGCACATGAACCAAGTTTCCTCCGTCTATTTATACGAGTTCGTCTCATCTCGGGGCGTCGGACCGATGCGGGGGGACAGATGCGCCCTTTCCATGCCGGCTGATCGCGGCGGAGTAAAAATAGGGAGTAGTACAACTAAGCGAGAGTACAGAGGGAGCGGAGGGGAGGGGAGGTCTGCTGCTGCTGCCGCGACGAGCACTTTACGTACGGCGAGTGCCTTCGGGCCTCCTTCGGACCTTCGGGGCGCACGGGGGGGGGGGGGGGGGGGGGGGGGAATGTCAAAATGTGACATTCTGCGCTCCACCGAGACTCCCTACTCATGGCGCTGAGCTCGTTTCTGATCTTAGCCGAGCCCCGGCCTGCCGTGCCGCGGTGCGGTGCGGTGCCGCCTGCCGTAGCATATGTCGCGTTGAGCTGCAGGCCGCGGGGCCGCGCCAGCACTCCCTGGGGGCCGCACTCCCCTCCCCACCCCGCCCCGGCCGGCACCACCCCGACAGTGCAGGTGGCGCCTGTGTGGAGGGTGGCATCCCCACTTGATATTGTATGCAGATTAAAAGCTAACTGTCCCCTCTCTCTCGGCCGCCGCCTACGGCAGCCCGCAACCAGCGCCGCCAAGTGCGCCCCGCCCCGCCACGACCCGCCACGCCAAACCATGCCGAGCGCGACATTGACTTCTGCTGCCCCCCTCCCCCCCCCCTGCCCTTCTAAGGTTTCTAGTCTCAAAGTTTTCGGGGTATTTTTTTTTTTGTAATTTTTGGGACTGGAAAACGGCCTTCTCCTATTGTATGACCATTTCAAGCAGAGCGGGCGGCGTACGAAAGCTTCTGTAACCGGAAGTGAAGAGAACGAAGGACAAGCGGCGCTTGCACATTCTATGAGAATGTGTGCGCGTCACGCGCAGCGACCCACCTGGGAAGGGATGTACAAGCTCGCTGCCATTGCATCGCAGGGCCTCGAGCAGGCAAAGGGCCTTCCCTTCCCTTTCCTTCCTCCCCTCCCTCCCTCCCTGGGACCCTCTCGGTCCACAAGGAGGGGAGACGCGAGTGGCGAAGAGCTGGCAGATGGACAGAGCGCCGGCGTGTTTGCGCGAGGCCACCATAGCAAACGAACCATCTCGTTTTGTCGGCAACCGGGATAACCAAACCAGGCGCTCGCGTCTCTCGTTGGCGGAATACGCCGCCGAATGAAACAGAAATGCGAGAGGGGGAAAGAAGGGGAGAGGGGGTGATTTGTTTCCCTGCACCGGCGGTGAGTGCGAGCGAGTGCAAGTGCGTCATGTCCGAAAGGGTCGGCGGGGCGCCGGGGCGCCGGGGCGGGGACCGGCGGGGATCGGCGCCTTGTTGTGCTAATTGTCAGCGACATCCGCCGCCGCATGTGTAGATTTTACACAGCCGCTGGTGGCAGAGGCACGCATTGCGTTGGCCCTTTAGCAGGAGCGGGGGGGGGGGGGGGGGGAGTGGTGGAAGAAGGAAGGGAAGATAAGGGCGGGTGGGGTGGGGCGCGGGGGGTGCTGCGGCGTGGCGCCGGCGTCAGCTGTTGGAGCCAGCATTGGCCCTCCGACTCGAGCCAATCGCAGGCGAGTGCGCCACGCCGGGCCCGGGCCACGGGGGCCAGGGCTGTACTGGTCGAGTTGAGTCCACTTGACGAGGCAGCGCCATGAGGGGTCCGCTTCATACTCAAAATTTCAAAGGAGCGTGAAATTTAATTTTTTGAAAAAAATAAAGAAATAGGTGGAATATTGTAGCCACCCGGTTTTGGAGGCACGTCAGACGTCAGCGCCAAAATAAGGAGCTCCCCCATCAGAGATAATGGGGCGCATGCGGAGCAGCTAGGAACCTGGACCTGGAGTCGAACCCCTTGCTCTGCCCGCCTGACGCCCCAGACGTCCTGGCCCCTCCGACTTCGACTATCGCGAACTAGCGGTGATGGTGCACCGACACATCCATGTCCATGCAGACGAGGCACACTGCGCGACCGATGACCCCTTGCTGACGCGCAGCGTCATCTACAAGAAGTTCGCCGCATTTATCGACCGGTTAAAGCGGATGAATGGCGTCGTTCTGGATTCAGCACACCGCGCGAGCGGTAAGCCGCCGCCGCCGCTGACTTGCAGCGCCATCTCTCGGACTTTCCCGTATCACGACGCCTGGAAGGTAGTTAGCAAGCACCGCCCGCAGCGCAGCCGAGTGTTCGTGTTGCCTACCCTCCAGGCGCCGCGGTACTGGAAACTCTCGGCGATAGCTTTCTCGTTCCGTTCATCGCTCGGATGACATTCAATAGGGTCGGCGGGGAGCCTCCCCTCAGCAACCACACGGCACTGGGCCAGGGCATCTATCACATTCCGCCGAAACTCTTTCGATTTCCCTTCATCGCTAGTCGCGAACTTCTCGAAATACTGATCATAAAGAGTTTCTCATCACCTGCCGCTTAGCCTACCGCCGAATCATGGGGCTTGGGCTGTCCGGCGGAGTAACTGTATGAACCGGACTCTAAATTAACTGAATGAGCCGCAGGGGCGTAGCCAGGCTTTGATTTCGGGGGATGATATGCCGCGCTTATTGCCTATATTCAGGCGTTTGTTAAGCGATTTGCCCAACCCGGTCTCCGGTTTCGGGGGGTGTTTTGACCCCTCCCCCCCCAGCCCGGTTTACCGGCTCGTATACCGTATACCAACCAACCAACCAACCCCGGGTACGCCCTTGGAATGAGCTGGGTTTGGGAGGGTAGCCAGGAGCTGTTAGGGTAGATGTCAGGGAAGACGGCGAGAATTAAAACAAGACACGCTTTTGTATCAATATTGGAATCCACATACAATTTTAATGATAACGCTTTATTTACAGCATAAGGGACATGTGGCAGGCTCATCTTATGCTCTACAAGTGGTACGAACACAGACTTACAAGAGTGTCAACTTTCACACACATGACTGTGATAAGTCAAAATCATACACAGTGCCAGCCAAACACTTTCAATAAAAAAGAAAAACTCCAATTTCTCAGATGATATTTTAATCAGTTCTAACTGCTAGTCACGAATAGAATTAACTTCATAACATAATGGGATCTTTCTGTGCACTGTTAATGATAACTAAAAAATGCAGTGAACATACATGGTTTAACACTAAAGAAATAACAGGAAAGGCACTAATTTTCACTAACACAAGATGGAAAGGCACATTCATAGTAATAGAGGTGTAGTAAGGCCCACAATGGCAAAACTCAACAAGAGAATTAGCAGAGCTGTAGGAAAGAGGCAATGGAATTGAACAACATAATACTCTCAATAAAACTATCTGCAGTTGTTCTCCTGGTGCAGTCCAATTTAATTCAAAAAGCCACCAGAGATCAGCAAGCTTGTGACTCCCTAACTATGAAGACAACAAATCAGAATGTTCTTGAAATAATAAAAACAAATATTTCTCAAAAACAGAAAAAGAAAAAACTCTCCATCAGTCACAAGAACACTTGAAAAATGAAAAAAGAAAAAAAAAGATTGTCAACTTTCTATATACTCTGAATTAATACATCTACCAAAATAACTCTCTAATAAAGAAAGACTTACAATAATACCCTTATCAACTTAAAAGTCTGAATATTTTCTTTGCAACCTGTTATAGATTGCAGATAGCCCACACTCCATGTGCTATTATTTTATTCCTTCAGTATAACATGTATGCACGATTGACAACATCAACCACTAAGGAAGAAAAAAAAAACAGAAATGAGTGCTAGTTGATGCTATAGAACAGCTCCTACCACAACTTAAAACACATAAAAAAAAAGGAAAAATAAAGAGAAAACACAGCTTTAAAAGCCATAAACGTTTTTTGTAGTACATTTCATTAAAAAGGATATGCACAGTTTCAAGCTCTGTACTGTTCTTTAAAAGAGACTTTTAAATTTCAACACACCCATAAAGAAATTTAGACTAAACAGACTGCAACAAATGAAACATCTATAACATATGTACAGATTTCAATTAAACTTTGAATATACTTCTTATTGTAAAACAGGAAAAGATAATAACAGTCCTTTGCTAACATACTCCCAGAGCTGAGAATATTTTAACTGTGATAACAGTATATATGAATGATATATGTACAGTTCAAAGATACATTCTCTGCTTGATTCTAGACTAGTTTGCTGATCTTCCAAGAAAGCCACACAGAACAACATAACAAGTACAATAGTAGTACAATGGCTTCCATTTCAAACTGTGTAAAACAATCAATCTTAACAATAACACACAAACACACAATTGCACTTAAAATACAAAACAATATGCACAAGTGAAAAAAAAAAGAAAAAGATGTCCATTCATACAGAGCAAATGGAAAATTTTACTAACACAGGCAGTTTATGAATGACATGTTAACTAATGATAAAAAGAATAAAAATAATGTGCTTAAAAGAAACTCAAGAAGGTGGACAGATTGAATCTTCCTACAAGGTTCATTAGGCTCCAGGTTGTTTATCCAATGGTACACTTCATATTTGGCATCACACAATCATAAAAACCATAAAAGTTGCAGAGGAGACTTCAGGCATCTACTGATCTTTGTCGCTGGAGAGACATTTCACCATTCTCCAGCATTCGTTGAAAAGATGTCTGGCATTCTTTGCTTGTCCAGTGCTCAACAAGAAGGTGTGTTTCTGACTCCAGTGCAGCGTCAAATTTGGTGCGCAAACCATGTCGTAACAGAGCTTTAGTAGCTTCCATAGACTGTAAAAAAAATAAAAATTGTGATAAAACTTTTCAATTTATTAAAATATCCTTTTACATAAGCTCAAATTTAGCAAAAGAATCCAATTTTTATTTTCTTGCAAATCAATGTCTTGTCTGATAAATTTGGAGTACTGCATGGTGGTGGTTGTTTGTAAACAAACGCATCTCCCTGTTTACACAATGTGGCTGGGCCTCAGACCAGGGCTAGGCCTGCCTTGGTCTAATAATACCAGGCAGAGGAGCACGAAGCATCGAAAGAGCAAGATGCACGTAGCAACCCTCTGTAAGGTTTTAGTTATTGGTGCATGTATTGTACTAATGTCTAATGAACTTCCAAAGTGTTCTGCATCAATTGACAATGAGCTGCTCCAAGTTCATTTTGAATACCCAGGCCCTGTGAGTAAATTTTTAACGACTCCGATGGTGTCTCTTTTTTTTTTTCCAAGTCACATATGCCATTTTGAGCTAAAACTTAAAAAATGGAACTGCTTGATTGTAACTTATTTGATTTTAAACAGGCTGTCAGTGAGAGAGATCTTCCAATATGCCCAAAATATGCTGTATGTAGTGTTCTGCACAACCGCTACTGGATGTCCCCAATCGTTAAAAGGTTGTGCAGGTGTAAAGTGCGAATCGAATGCCCCTGGAAATGGACCGACTACCCCGATAACAATACTATGCATTTAGACAACCGAAGTCAACTAAAGGTAAAGTAATCCAATCCTCAGCCAATATTAAGTTTTAAATAAAATGAACAAAGTTAGCTTTCTGTTGTAGTTTTGTGATGAGGTAACAGAGCTACATGAATGTAGACAACAGGAACTAGCCCTCACAGTAACTACAACTGAAACATCAGAATTTGAAGCAACTATTGAAGAAGAGAAAAAGCTAGCAGTCAATGTTTCTTGTTTCTGTCCTCCTTCATTTACTTGGGAATTCAACCAAAGTAATAAAAATGGATCCATCGATGTGGCACAATACAAATGTGAACCAGTAAGTATTGACTTTGAAGCAAACGACTAATTAGAAACCGATCACATTCAACCCGAGTTAAATGTTGTTTCAGATGCAAAAGTGCTCTAGTTTAGAACTTTGTGGAAACATACGAAAAGATTACTTTTCAACTTATTATCAATGCTCATGTCCTATTGGGCACATGTGTATTAATAGAGACCACATTGAGACTAATATAACAGAGCTATTGTACAATGGAACAGGATATCAAGCCTACTGCTTTCAGTAACTAAAAATAATTATAAATCTTTGATGTCAGGACGCACCATGCCAGAATTTTTGTAACTAATAAGCAATTAACAAAATTGCAAGAATTCAGCAAAATATGTAGTAGTAAGAAAGTATCTCACCACGAAATAAAGTGTACTCAAAAGAAAAATCTTCTAGATTCTATTTGTACTTGATTTCTTTCCATTATCCCTAAAAAAAATAATCAATACTGGAAAAGAGGCACTCACCTGAGCAGACTGCAGAGCAATATTTTTGACAACTGGAATCAACTCTTCCAAAAATCTGTCAGGCCACAATACTCTTGTCACCAACCCAAACTGCAAAGCTTCATTTGCTGTCAGTCTGCGGCAATTTAGCAGCAACTCACTTGTCTGTTCAGAAAAAGAAAAAACAATATCTAAATAAGAGGGAAAGAATACCCTGTGGGCTAGAACCCAATTTCATATGTTTAATTTACGTACCGCAGTGTGGCCCAGCATGTAAGGCAGAGTAAGAGTTGCTCCACCTTCAGGTACCTGGCCCAACTGAGAATATGGAGTGTGGAATGTTGCCTTGTCACTTGCAAACACCATATCAAATAAAGGAAGCATTGTCACTCCTAAACCAACTGCAGCTCCTTGTACGCCAGCAATCACAGGTTTTGGGAAATGGGCAATGCATTTGAGAAAGTCTCTGCAAGAAACAAAATGCATAAAATCAGTACAATTCAAAGTCCACGGTATCGACAAATAACCACCACTTTACGTACTTTAGGGCCAAAGACATCTCAAAGGCAGCCGTTTTCCTTTTCTCATTGTTAGTTTGAATAAGGGCGGAGATGTCAATTCCTTGACAGAAAATGGATCCCGACGATGTAAGCAATACTACTTTACATTGATCATCTTTGCGCACTTGTTGTAAAGCATCCCTTAGTTCACGTAGAACCTACAGTCAGATATTAAGAAGGATAAATAATTGAAAGGTTTTGGATGACTTGCTTTGATGGATGCTGTACACATGTGAGAGAAAAAGAAATACCTGAACATTCAGTGCACTACTCATTTTGGTTGAACTAGGTGCAAGGATAATGTGCACAATGTTGTCGTAACGTCGCACAGTAATCTCCTTGTAGTTGTAAGTGCCAGCACAATGCCGAACTGTGGACCGCTGCCTTTCTTCCACATTGGATTTTTTCCCCTTGGAGTGAAGACTTTTAAGCAAGTTGGAATAGCCTGTCGGAGACACACAAAATAGGGGTCCCGTGACGCATCTTGCACAGCTGGCCAAGCATGCACCATAAGTGCATTCACACACTTCGCCTGCAAAATAAATCACATATTGCCACTCAAATACATTACATAAAAGGCCAATCTCCTACTACTAAATCACTACTGCACACAAGCATAATTCATTAAATGCTGGCACACTTCAATTAAACACAAAAGAAGGATTGAATTTGCATTGAGTCTAAGATAAGACACTAAGGCACTAAGACAAGTTAAAATATGAAAAAGCAGCTAAAAACACGGTACAACTAGCAGCAAATAGAAAGGAGCTTAAAAAAACTGAGTGAAGAGGTACTACACACGGCAAGCCATAGCAAACCCAAGAAAACCAAATGTGGTAGATAAGAAATGATAAAAAATAGAATAGTAATTAATTGGCGTTTAGGAAACAAACTATGTAGAGCACTACAATAAAAGTGAAAAAAAATGAAAAAACAACTCTGATATCCACAAAGTACCTAAGTGTTATGTATAAATAAAACAAAGAGTGAAAAAATAAAAAAAATTAATACACAAATTCACTCTTTATGCTAAAAGGAAATGCATGCCAATACTGTGGCAACATGTAATTTAATGTTGAAGAAGCCACAAAAAGGACATCTGTAAACTTAAAGCAAGGAATATATGTTATGTTGTTAAAAAATTAGAGAACAATAAAGCCTCATCAATTAGTCCCTGAATGATGTATGAAACTTACTAACAATCCACCATTGGGTTCATAAGCATGTAGAGGAAAGTGCTAAATGTCTGTATAGTAAAATCCTAACAATATAGGTACATGAAAACACACCGCTTGAATTTGAAAAGAGAATGAAAAATAAGTAAGAAAGAAAATTGGTATCATGACCCTCTCAAAAAGACTAGTAAAGCTGGCTGCTACACTGATTGCTCACAAATTTGAGGCCTCTTTAAGAATTCATTAACATTGCAGTATATTGTTTGATAAAGAGCCAAGAGGAAATAGTACTTACTTGAAGCATCTGGGCTAAGAGGAGCAGATGTTCTCTTGCCTTCTTGTTTGATGACTGGTGTAGCAACATCCTCAATAACCAGTTCTTCAGCTTCCTGCTGAACTTGCAGAAGCTCTTCAGCCGCTTTCTGTGCTTTGGCAAGTTCTTCAGCAGCTTTTCTCTTTGCCAGCAATTGTGCCTTGTGAAGCTTGGCTATTCTTGTTGAGAGGGTGGTCGAATCTATCCCTTTCTTTAACTTCTTGAGTTCTGATTTAACTCTTCCATTCACCTCCGAGATTATCTTCCTCTGGTCTTTCTGTTTCAATGCTGCAGGGTTTATTATAATATTTGATTTCTTGGACTGTAACTCTAATAACTGTTCCTTCAAGACAACAGGATTTATCGCCACCTTACTTTTCTTTCTTCCATCGTAGGTCAAATTTTTCCCTTTGGGTACAAATATTGGCACGCCCTTCTTTCTTGGGCTTCCTGATGTTCCAGGAGCAGAAGCTGCAGCTGCAGCTGCTGCAGCGATGATCTGGGCATTACTATCTTCCACACTAACCCTGCGGGGACTTACACTTGGGCTTGAAAATGAACTGCTAGAAGAGTGCCGGCGAATTATCCGAGAATCATCAGCTGTCAACTTCTGTCTAGGTGAGTAAGTGTGACCATCAACAGGTGTTAAATATGGAGGCGAACGCATAGCATCAAGTGACTCTGATGAAAGATGTCTTTGTTTCCGATTACCACCCATCTTCACCAGCTTTGGCGGCTCTGTCGCGTTTAAACTTCTTCTAGCTCTCAAAGCCAGAGGCATATGACCTTGTGGACTTGTACTAAGACGCATTACAGCTGTTTTGACAAGACGAGCCTTCAGAGCAAGATCCTTGCTTGACACCTTACGTTTATTGTGCCCTTCCACAGCATACAACATGTTGACAGCTCCTTCATCTCCAAGTAGATGCTCCAGCTCCCGATTAATGCGAGTGGCTTTCTTTTGTTGCGGTTGTGAAGGATGGGGTACAGCAGATTCCTGGGCTTGAGGTTCCAGGGTTGGAGGCGCTTCTTCTTCAACCAAATTCTGAAGTTGATCTTTTGGTTCTTCAACGAGTTCCTCACTGACAGATCCTGCAGCCTTCTGCTGCTTTGGTGACAAGGTGGCTGCTGGAGTTTTACTAGCCAAAGCACCTTTGGCAACAGCTTTCGGTGATTTACCAGGTTTAGCTGGTACAGGTTTTGCTGGAGCAACTTTTGGTGTTGAAATCTTAGATACAGCTTTCTTGGCAGGAGGGGATTCCTCGGTTTTGCCCTTACTTGTTCTTTTCTTTTTGCCATTAGCTTCTGGACTGCCATTGGCAACCAGAACCTCAGGCTCAGTCTTCGGTTGAACCACCTTTTTACCTGCAGGTGGCTTCTTTTTACTAGCTTCATTAGGAGTACTTGGAATCGAGGTACTCGAGACACTCTTAGCTTTAGATTTTCCATTGGATACAACCTCTGCTTTCGTCACAGCTTCAGGTGCTGAAGAAGCCTTTGGCACCGTTTCAGCCTCTGCTTTAGCCTTTTTGGTCACTTTAGGTTTCTTCAGAACTGCTTCTACATCTGGGGTTATTTTTCTCTTGCGGCTTGAAGGTGCCTTCTTAACAGGGGTTGTATTTTCAGGATTCTCTCCATTTTCGACAACAACTTCTTGAACAGGATTATCAGGGACTGGAGCAATTGCTGGAATTACATCTTCAGCTACAGTGGACGCTGGATCCACAACCGTTTCTACAGCACTTCCCACTTTATCAAGGGCTTCCTCCTTGACTTTACCCCCTCTTCTCCTGGCTCGCTTTTCCTGCTGCAACACATTGTTAGTTAAGACAGGACATTTCACAAGAAAAACAAAAATTGATGAATGCACTTACCGATTTGTCTTTTTTCTCGGGTTTTTTAGGTGGAAATGCAATTGGAAGTTCCATAAGTTGCTTCAGTGCAAGTTCTTTCTCCACAGCAGGGTCGAGCTTTGGCGGTGGAGTTTGGAGGGGCTGCGGAGTCACGGGTGCTGGCGACACTGAAGTAGAGTTAGTGGGTGCAACCACCTGAACTGAAAGTGGTGAGGGAGTTGGTGCAAGAGCTGGATCCAAAGAGGCATTTTCAGGCTTACGAAGAAGTTTGTCAGGCAGCCACAGAGGATCTCCTTCCCCTTCCAGAATGGACAATAGTTCAGCTTCATCCATTCCTTTATCTTTTTCACTATAAGTGAAACCTGGTGAAAGGCGCACTCCATCCGCAAGAGGAGCAGCAGGCTAAAGAGAGGATACGTCTCAAAAATTAGAATTCAAAAAAGAGATAATTGGTTTAGTGTACTGAACAGATTACTACATACCTTGCTTGGAAGAAGTGCCTTCAATGTACCCATAGACTCTGGAACTATAGCTGTCTTGGGTTTAGCAATTGGAGGTGTAATAGTGTTTGCTAAACGCTGAGTCAATTTTTTTGTGAATATTTCTGTGTTTGCGATGCTTGCCCCAACCTTGGTAACAACTTTAACCCAAAAACAAGATAAGTAAAGTTACACCACTCAAAGCAGTATAGGAGGTAAATTACAAAATAAGAGAATACTTGCCGCTAGTATACGATTCCACCATGCTTGGGTGTTTCTTGGCGGTGCGCTCAAATATCTCTTGTGCTATTTCACTTTGGGTTACAATTTGGCTTGTAAGATTTCTGTAAGGCACTTTGACACCTAGTCGAGGTCTTTGAGTGCGTCGGCCAGGAGGGATATCAGCTGATGGATTATCCACTGTTCTTCCAAGTAGATGTGGTGGCACATGGTAGGCCGGTGAGCTTGTGCCTTCTGAGCGGGATTCAGGACGTGATTCAGAGAAGGTTTCTGATGATTCAGTGTCTGCTTCTGAAAGATGTTAACAAAACACAGAGAGGTCAGTCATTCTCAGAATTGAAAGTACAGGTTCCAGCAAATGCAAATGAAAAGATTCAAATAGAAGACATGGCATGTACTGACCTGTTGCATTAACAACTAGCTCCTTTGATGGTGCAGCCTCAGCAGACTCTATCTTTTGGATAACTATAACATTCTTCACTTCAGGGTTGACAGACACAACTGCATCTTCTTGAATTCCAGATGTCATTTCCTCCAGTTGGCCCTCCAGAGGATCATCTACCATTTCTTCCTCAAGCATCCGTTCAGCAGAGGATAGCTGTTTAGAACGCACAGGAACCAGTTCCGTAAGGCTACATAAGTCTGGCTCCACAACTTCCTCCACTATTTGCTCCGAATTGGCAACTGGCACAGGGACTGGTGCTGATGGCAGGAGGGGTGGCAAGCCCGATGTTCCCACTTCAGGCTCCATTTTCTAATATTTTTTATAAAACCAGCTGTGCAATGTGCAAAGCTACACTTCGCTAAGCTATGCCCAACAGACACAAAAACATAGCTACCAAAGTCTACTATGAAAAAAGGCCAGTGGTTCCAAAAGTAACTGAAAACAGAACAAAAACAAACACCAATGTCAAATAAGAACAGAGCAAACTAAAACAATGAATACACTAAAAGAAAAAAAGAAGAAACACAATTATAAGAAGCCAACAGCAAGTAACAAAATGTTGCTTGAACAAACATGCAAACCAGTAGCAATAAAAGCTGCAAATAAAAGCTACGAATTTTGCAGTACATGTAACTGAAAAACTTTCCACAAAATAAAAGCCATAGCATGAAGAGTATGGAACACCTGTGACCTTTTTTAAAAAAAAAAAACAGTAATACAAAACCAAAATCATCAGAAAACCCAACTAAAAATTATTGAAAACCAATCAAATCTTTTAATGGTCTACAGGTGGAAAACAGAACCGAGTTGAAACTCTTACTCAATGGACTACCCAAGATTCCGTTGACCTATTTAAAATAGTAACTGGTGTCATCAATGAGCTATTAATGAATGCCTCAAACCTGCTTTGATAGTTAGAGCATTGCATAAGATTAATTGTACAAATTTATTAGTCTGCGGTTAAATTACACCTGAGAAAAAACACCCGCACAAAATAAAAGATCCACACAATGCTGAATTATCCTTGCATTAATAAGTAACACTTCTGACTGGTTCTTTAAACAACATGCAGATAGTTAATACTTACAATATATTAGATTAGCATTTTACTAATATCACTGTGTAATAATAACGTTCAAAATAGCATACTACATTAAGCTGAAAGCCCTGAGAGAGAAAATTTAAACATATCGCGGTGCGAACGGCAGCCCGGGTGCATATTTCTCTTGACAGGTATGGGATGCACCAATGGAGCATTCTATGCTACTGTAACATAACCCTCCGATATTTTAATCGGCCGTCTCCAAATATAACAAACCAAAATGTAAGTTAATAAAGCGCGGAGAGAGGGGGGAGATCATATTGTGTGATGAAGTTAGCGTGAGAGAACAACATTTTCCCAGATATCCTGAGCGTCTTCACCAGGAAATGTAATAGCAGTAAATAGATGCACCTTTAACATGGCTACGTCACGGATCGTCACCTGATGAAGAAAAGTAGTCACCTAAGAATTTATCTGGTGAATCTCGGCTTACACGCGGCTAAATACTAATTATCAAGTATCCAGTATTCAACGTTCCAAGTAAAATGACTGGTTCAACCCACTTTACTGTCGTCATCAACACACAAGTTCCAAGGCCTACTTTTTAGGCTGCAGCAACACCGATTACAGCAACAACAATAAAGGCGGATTTATAACAAACTAGAAGGAAAGTCCACCAATGCCGGTATCCAAATGGATCTCTGAGAAAGCACGTATTACTGCCGCGGAGTAATAAATTTATTTTTATTTTAAAAAAACGTGAATTACCTTAAAATGAACAGACTGCGGTCAACTGCGCATGCAGAATGCGTTTACGCGTGTGTTCCTTCTGTACCGGACTTGTACGAGTTGAGTGGTGGAAAAGCGGAAAAGCACGCGCGTGAGGCTACTGGGTATGCGAAATCAATCGGTCTGACGCGTGTGCTACTTGTTACTTCAACGTCAACGTACAGGACTTCTGGATCAATGGGAGAACAGTGCCAAATTATGGCCACGTAAAGATTAGAAATTAGAATGACTTTATTCGTTCAAGGTAGGAGGGGGGTTCTGTATCAGCTCTTCGTGCAATGCCAACTCGAGTAACGCCCATCTAGCCTCACGCGCCCGGATTGGGAGAAGTGGGATGCGAAATACAAATCAATGGGAGCCAATGGGAGCCGGTCGGGGCGATCAGTGTGGAGGACCGAGGAAATACATAAATAAATCATACAAATTCTCCAAATCGGACGCTTATCACAGACACCAACCAGGGAACGAAGACACAGCAGGGAGGGTACCTCCCCTGGACACAGGCCTCTCCGACATCCTGCGGATGCCGACCGGGGTTAATGTTCCCACGGCTCTTCCATCATAATTTTAACACAGATGGTCTAGTTTCAAAACGGTTTATTCCCAACATAAGTTATGTACACGGTGTTACATGGATAGTTTGACTCTTTTAACAATTGTATAACAATAAAATTACAAGCATAGTTTCTAACTTCCACTCGATTGAAATTTTCTTTAATCCACCGGTTGTGGAGGCACAACCTTATCAAAATCACCAACCTAAGCGGAAAAAATAAAGAAATTAGTGAGCAACAATCATTTGAAGGCAGCACAAATCATAACACACAGACTACTCACAGAGCTTGTGATGTAATTCATGTGATGGTAAGGCTTCAAGAGCCAGGTGATCTGGTCTGACAGTGGAGTTGGCTTCATACCAAGCTCAACCAAAGTGGGTAAGCTGTAATCTACCACATCGGTTGTTGCTTCCTGTAACCAAGGCAAAATGTTTCGTGATTGGCACAAAATTTGAACTTGCCATTTTACTGCATTTTCTTAAACGCTCAGAGGCAGAAGCAAACACAAGCAACTCACCAATTCTAAAGTTTCTCGGTGCATGGCTGCAACGGGCGTACCAGGCAAGTTTTCAAAGAAGAGAATCTTTGCAATTTGAATGGGATCAAAGCGAAGGTCAGACACGGAGAAACCGTCTTCTTGTCCTTTCCTGATTTCACTCATGATCCACAACATAAGATCGTGAAGACTGTAGCGATGGGGTCTGAAAGTAACAGATCCGGTCAATTGTGAAGCACCAACCATGTTTATGAAAACAACGCACATTCAACTCATAACAAACACAAAGCTCCTCATTGCCCACATTTGACCTCCCCCTCACTATGAACCTTCATTATGGTATAATCCTTACAAGCACTCACCCAACTGCCTGGTAAACTTTTCCTGCAGAGTCAGGATTCTTGATTATCTCATAAATTGCAGTTGCAATATCATCCACAGACACAGGCATCTTTGTGATTCCATGTCCCTTTTTGTACAGGGGGAACCTAAATCCGTTGACACGAATGAAATTGCTGTGGTGCCTACAATGAAGTCAAATAGTAATTCATAATCAGTTCCACTTGTGCTTGGCAGAAGATATATTCAGGCCAATAAAAATAGAATAGATGAATACTAACATTAGCCAGCGGTCTTCCAGACCATAAATAATAGATGGCCTCAGAATCACAGCATCAGGGAACTCTTCTCTGACTGCTAGTTCACCAAAATACTTGGATCTCAACACTCCTGACCCTTTTAAGATCATTTTCGGCTGTCAAATTAAATAAGCAATTTTATACGCCCCATCTTTGTGGTTAAGAATAATGGATCACTCAATAATTATGTCTTACCTGTGGGTTAGGAGTAGCATTCAGTGCTGACAAGTGAATGAACTTCTCTACTCCCATCTCACGTGAAATTCGTGCCAGCCTACGGGCTCCTTCAACATTCACGTCATTGAACTTATAGTTTTTTGTTTCCCAATCTCTTCCAATGAGGTTCACAACAACATTGGAGTATTTGACAGCTTGGCGGATGGATTCCTCATCTCTTAGCTCAAAAGGATGGAAATACACCTGGCCCAAATCTCCCACAAGTTTCATCCGAAACACTTCATAGTTGTCACCCCTGTACGGGAGTATCAACTGAAAACAAAAGTATAGCTTATTCATTCAGTCACTAGCACTTTATGAACAAAGGAAGAAAACTTAAACTTACTAACCTGTGTGCCATGTTTGCCGAGTTCATTGGTTACATAACGACCCAAAAATCCAGTTGAACCAAAGACTGTGGCTACAACACCATTGAAACTAGATCTGCCGCCAGCACCTTTGCGCATCTGAGACAAAGCTGGCTTTTTGATGGGACGAACTTCGGAGCTATATGCAGCATGTTGGATGACATTGACTGCAGCAGCAGTTGCCCCAAACTGCTGCTCTGTAAAGTAAGTCAAAAACAATCTGAGATGGAGGTCTCCTTCAGTGGTTCCTGTTATGACTCGTGAACGAAGAATTGAATGTTAGGGTAAACCAACGCGACGTTGAACAGAATGGCACATTTTAATGATCCTTTTCGAAATGTCAGTTGGCACAAGCAACCGACATGAATTACTAAATCACACGATCATACATCTCATGACAGACTGAGAGAAATGCAAGGTTATAGATGTTACAGACATGGATGAATATATAGCCTGAGCAAGGAACTGGCTCCATCACAACATTAATTTGCAAATGCAGAGCAGGAGACAAGGGAAAACGTAACGATTAATCACGGAATCACAGAAGGAAAGCCAAACTTACTACTCAAGTTCAGAGTTCCGTGTAGGACGACGGCAGCCATGTTTGCAACTGCTCGCACCCGCACAGCTCACAGCTGTTTGCAGCTGTTCCCGATCACGCTAGTCGAGGCGGTATTCGCACGGTACGGCAACTGCACCGCGTGATTTGAACAGAAACAAAGTGGCAAGGTGACATGCGGAGCGGAAGTAGTAAAATTGCAGTCGGTTCTAAAATTACTATGGATTCTATGTGAACTTTTAACTGAACCCAAAATACTCTTTAAAAAAAACGCCCAACTAAACCTTAATGGTTTGAAATCTGAATGTGCAGCTCCAGTTGCCATGGCAACGCATCATCGTCTGATTCGTGTTTACGGCTCTGGCTTGGCCCGGAACATAACAACTAATTTAAAATTAAAACAAAAACAAAAACATGCTAAATTTCCAAATTGTTCCAACGAAACAGGACCTTCGTGAAGCAGCTGCCATCGAAAGACGGAGGCGCAATGAAGAGCAGAGGAAGTGCCGGATCTTCAACGTTCGCAACCGGGTTATCGGGGTGAGTACCACGACACGGTTGCGAGTGGTAATCAAAACCCGTGAAACGTTGGGCTGTAGCCATTGCTTACATTGAAGCTCATGTGAGCCCTGGAAACCGTCCTGACTCAGGTCGACATCGAGGCTTTGGATGATCAAATCAAGGAGAAGCGGCGTCTTGCCGAGGAGGAGCGAAGGCGCCAACTCGCCTTCGACCAGCAACGTGCTCGTGACGACCAGATCGCCATCCTCACCGACCGCCAGATACAGGAGGTGCCGCGCGACGCCCCGACCCAGCCCGCGTCCCGCCGCCCAGCCCGTCACTGTTCCGTTCGCATTGTCCCGCAGGAGAAGAAGAAGCTGAGCCAGGAGATCAACACGTTCCGGCAGTACTACCAGCGCCCGCAGGACCGCAGAGAGTTCGACATCTACGACCCGGACGCGCTCAAGAAGGAGATCCCCGCCCGCATCCAGGACGATGACCCCCGCTGTGGGGTCTCCTCGGCTCAGAAGTGAGTGCGAACGCGCCCTCGGGTGTGCCTCAGCGCCCGCAAGTGCCGGGGTAGGCCGGCCCGCCCGACACGCGCGCGCGCGGAGGCCGGGACTGCCTACCCATCAGGCGCTACGCGCGCTGGGAACCCACCGTCTGTTCAGGTTCGAGGGCGAGGACCTGGTCAAGCCGGAGCGGCGGCGGCTGCAGTCCGAGCAGCAGCGGTCCTGGCTGCAGCAGCAGATGCGCGAGCGGCGGCGGGCGGAGGAGGAGCGGCGCCGCGCCGAGGACGCGTACCAGGCCGCCATGGTGGCCAGGGACCTGCGCGCCTGCCAGCTGGACCGCATCGAGCAGGACTGCAGGCGGCGGCTGCAGCAGACCACGGAGGAGTTCAACCAGGCCCTGGTCAGTGACAGTGACGCCGCT
Organism: Megalurothrips usitatus; assembly: GCA_026979955.1. Lineage (NCBI taxonomy): Eukaryota > Metazoa > Arthropoda > Insecta > Thysanoptera > Thripidae > Megalurothrips > Megalurothrips usitatus. The sequence goes on from CM049594.1 coordinate 248,670, forward strand.
GCGGGCTGACGCCTGCTGACGCCGCTGACGACTCGGCTCGTTCTCAGGCCGCGGAGCAGGAGGCGCTGCGGCGCATGCAGGCGCGCCAGGACGCCGAGGACGCGCAGGCGGAGCAGTACAACCACCTGACGTCGGACATGCTGACGGAGAACCCCGAGTGCGCCGAGAGCGCGCTGGGCGCCCCACACGTCGTGACCATGGCGTACCGCGGCATGTCCGAAGAGCAGCGCGCCGCCATCCGACAGGAGCAGCGGCGCCAGGCGCAGGCCAAGAAGGTGAGGGGGGGGCTCGGACACGCCCGGGCGTCTGCCAGCAGACCCCCGGACACTGTCGTCTCGGACCTAGCTCTTGCCCTGTTACGGGGCGAAAAGAGACGGAGCCACGAAAGCAGTGTTCGAAATCAGCCTGCAGGCGCTGCCTGGGCAGGCCAGCCCGGCAGCGGCCGCCAGGGACGCACAAAACGGATGGTCTGCTGTTGTTTGTCCCGCAGTTCGAGGAGGAAGCCGAGAAGCGTCGACAGGCCGAGTGGGACGCGCTGGCGGTGAACATCGCCAAAGCCATGGAGCTCAAGCAGAGGGAGTTGGACAGGAAGCAGAGGTAAGTGCGGGGCTGCGCGTTGCCGCCGCCAGGCCGCCGCGCTGCGTCGCGTCGCCCGGGACATTTGGATCTGACCGCGCCTTTCTGCTCCACAGGGAAATCAGCAGGATGATCATGGAGGAGAACAAGCAGCTCGAGGAGGGACAGAAGGCGCAGCACGAGTACTTCGAGAAGGTCGTCGACACGAATGTCCCGGGGCCGGCCTTCTTTGAAATGTTTGGGACAACGTCCCGCTAAAAATGCCACGTTTCTTAAAAGTTAACGGATGAGTGACTTTTTTCATTTTTTGGTTTGTGCACGCGCACGAATATGCAGTACCTTTCTGTGTGACTGCAAGACTGAATCAACCAGAATCTATTTCTAATCTCGTCGATCATCCCTTTTATCTTAAACGCACGTAAGGGAAGAAAGAACACGCATTTTGCATTGATTATTTTAAAATAAAGTGTATTTCGAAATCATCTTATTATTTCCACAAATCCGAGAAAGCGTCGGATGCGCGAGTGTCGCCGTATTCCCAGCGGGGCAGGCCTGCAGGGCAGCAGGGAGGTGCGGTGGGTGGCCTGCCTGCCGGGCGCCCTCCGCAGGCTCCCCCACATGAATACAGATTAATGCCGAAAAAACGAACATAATAGATTGGCGAGCACGAGCTGAGGAATGCGATCATAAATGACAGCATAGAAAACTAACGTCCACCCGTATCCCACACTAAAATTTAATAATAATGATAATATTGCTGTGCAAGAATGGAAGGAAAGATTCTAACATAATAATAACAATAATAATAATAATGCGTATCTGCTACTGCTACTATTCACGAGAGATCAGGAAGGTTAACTTGATTTCGTATGCCACATGCGACGAGCACAAATTTAATAGAACATATGTTGGAATGGGCTCCATCGCATGGAGCTTTTGCTGAGATTGGCGGCTGTAAGAGTGTGCCACTTGGTATCGTTATCCGGACGTTCCACGCGCGTCGCCCCATGTCGCCCGGTCTGAGACGCAGGCGACGCCAATCAACAAACAGACGAGGTACGAGGGACCTTCCAGGGTGACCCCCCCCCCCCCCACTCCACTCCCGAAAGACAGAGGACTCCGCGGCGTGCAGGCTGTGCAGGCCGGACCGGGCGGCGCTCAGCTGGGGAAGGTGGCGCGGCCGTCGTCGCCCCCGCGGTACCACCCTCGCCCCCGCCGGCCGCGGCCGCCGCAGCCGTCGTCGTCGTCGGCCACCTCCCTGCTGGCGAGCACCACCCCCCGGCGCAGGGTGACGAGGTGGTGGAGGTACTGCTTCGGGCTGTTCAGCGACGGCCCGCTGAGTCCCCGGTACTGTGGGTGATACTGGGGGTGATGGTGGTGGTCGGGATGGACGCACGTCGGGGGAGGACGGCGGGGACAGCGCGCCAGGCTCGCCAGGGCCGGCCCCTGGACGTGGCGGCTCGGCCGACTGCTCCGCGGCTTCCAGGACAAGCCGACGCCCAGTCCGAGGCCAAGGTCGTGGCTGTACAGGTTCGACATGCTCTCCGCCTTGCGCGGCGGGGGCATCGTGAGAGTTAGGTCGTCGTCGGCGAAGTCCCACGAGTCGAGGTCCCCGTCCTCCCAGGGCCTGGGCAGCCTGGGTGGGGCGAGCGTCGGCGTCCCGGTGCACTGTGTGGCAGAGGAGGCGGTGGTGCGGGCCGGCAGGGTGCACTGGGAGGCGCGGCTCCGCGAGGACACTCCTCGGGGCACCAGCAGGCTGCACTGCGAGCCCACGTCCGCAATGCTCTGCGTCGACTTGCTGCACACTCGCACGGCGGTGCCCGCTTCCGTTTGGGTGCAGCTTGTCATCAGTGGCGGAGGGGGCGGGGGCGGAGGTGGTGGCGGAGGTGGAGGCAGCGGTTGTTCGGGAGGCGCCGTGGGCGAGAACGGCCAGTGCAGCGACCTCTTGGCGAGTCCATCCTTGGCGGTGCGGACGAACACAGCCGCCTCGTCCAGAAGAGAGGACATGCTCTGCAGCACGGCCTGCTTGCCCACGTCCGGCACGCTGGGGGCCGGGCGGTGGCGTCTGGGGACAGGGGCCCTGCGGCGGCGTTCGGGCCTTGCGTTGAGGAGGTTGGCCAGCAGCCTGCGCTGCTTGGGGGTGAGGGTGTTCGCGGCGCGGGCTGTAGGCGGGGGACGAGGGACTGGCAGGGTGGCGCTGCTGTCGGCCGTGCCTTCCTTCGTCTCCTCGCGGACGGGCCTCGCGGTCGCAGATGGCCGGGGCACAGACCCGGACACGGCTTCGGCCAAGTAAGGCAGGCGGAACTTCCGGTGTGGGAGGGCGTTATCGGAGGGCATAGAATCGGCCGGCGGCGCGACCGAAAGTTCCGGGGTGGGGAGAGTGGCTGCCGCAGCCAGGGGGACGCCGACAGGCTCGTCGGCGGGCACGTCCAAGGGGAGGCTGCCTAGGCTGCGGGAGCGCGACGCCCTATTGTCCTCCATTCCGCGCTGTGATGCAGGGTAGTCGAGCTGGGCGTCCAGGGAAAGGGGTCCCACCGAGGGCCTCAATATCTCCAGGCTGAACAGGTGGTGCTGGGGGTGCTGCAGCGGCACGGTCACCACGGCCGTGAGTGGCTTGCCCACCACGGTGTCGGGGTCGGCGCTGGCACTGGGGCCGGCCTCCGCGATGATGTCCGGAGGGGCAGCCGCCGCAGGGTCTGGCGGCCTGGGGATCCTGCCGCCCGGAGCGCCGGGACCGATGCCTCGGCTTCCACGAGAGCCCTGCTTGCCGCTCACGGGAGGCCGGTCGTCCGTGGCCCCGCTCGGGATGTGCTGCCCGGACGACAGCACGTTCGGGGACGGCGGCGGCCTCAACGCTGGCGAGGCGGCGGCGGGGACGGCGGCGGGCAGGGCCAGCCGGTAGGAGCACGCGGCCGAGGGCTGGTAACACAGGCGCACGTCGCACACCAGGGTGTTCTGCTGGGCGTGCTGCGGTGGGACGGTCCCAGTCGCCCCCTCGCACTCGTCAGGCGCGGTGCTCGTCATGATGTCCGTCATGGTGCCCGCGTCCCGGTCGCGCGGCGTGTCCTCAGCGGTGGCCGTGCCGACGTCCTTGAAAGGGGGCTCCTCGGGGGTGGTCATCACCGCCGCGTCAGCCGCCTGCAAAGACAGAGGGAAAGGAGAGGGGTGAGCGGGCCCCTCTCTCGTGATTCTCTCACTAAATTCTACCATAATTTTTGTACAACTATTTTCTAAAAAATCGTTTCAATTAGCGACCGGAAACCGAGCCTAAAACGCACTGTAACCGTCCCGCCACCACTTTCACCGTCATGGACGCCCGTACCTGCGAGGTCATGGTGGCCTTGTTGTTGCTGCCGAACGTCATGGTGCCCGCGTCCCTCGCCGGCGGATCGCTGTCCTCGGAGGTCATGGTGCCCGCGTCGCAGGCGATGCTCGTACCCACGTCCGCCGTGCCGCGGGGGCGGGGCACGCACGCCCCCCTCAGCCTCACCGGCTCCAGCCCCGTCTGGTACGACTGGTCGGCGATGCGCGGCGCGCGCTGGACGGGGACAGCCGGGGCGACGGGGGCCTCGAAGCGCCCCCCACTCCTGAGTGTGAACGCCCGCATGAGGGTGCCGCAGGGTGGCGGCTCCGGCTCGGGCGACGCGGCGGGGGTGAGGACGGCGTCTGGCGTCGGCTCCAGGCTGTCGTCCGAGAAGGACTCGTCGCAGCCGTGCCGGTGCGCCCACACGGGGCCCAGGCCCCACGGGGGTGCCCACTGGGAGGCCAGGCCCAGGCCCCAGAAGGGCTGCAAGTAGAAGGGGTGCGGGTGCTGGCACGCCTTGTCGTCGGTGCGCGTGTCGGTGCCGACGGCCTTCTCCTTGACGCGCAGCACGCCCGGGCCGTCGGTCTGCGCCTCCTGGTCGCGCCGCTTCCGGTGCAGGTGCAGCGCCAGGGCGCGCTTGCTGATCTCCTGCAGCCGGGCGCGCGCGTTGGAGCACAGCTTGAGCTCCTTGGGCTCGTCCTCCGTCTCCTCGCTCGTGTCGGGCAGGGCGGAGCCGGCGGTGGCGGCGCCCGCCGCTCCGGGGTAGTCCGGGCGGCCCCCCGGCCACGGCCCCGGCCAGCCGGCCGTGCCGGGCTCGGGCTTCTTCTTCTGCGTGTACAGGCGCTTGGTGACGGCCGCCACGATCTCGGCCTTGCGGGCCTCCTTGGTGGGCCGGTGCACGATGGTGACGCGGCCGGAGAACGGCGCTGGCGGTCCGCCGACGGCTGGCGGCGTGGAGGGGGCCGAGGGGACTGCAGCCCGCGGCGGCGTGGCCGTGCCTGCCGTGCCGGAAGACGGCGCCGCCACGCGTGGCCCGGGGTTGAGCACGACGGCCTTCTTGCCGGGCAGCGGCGGGGGGTCGCCGAACGAGCGGCGCGTGATGGTGGAGCGTCGGGTCGGCACCGAGTTGATGGAGTTGTCGGAGCCCGACAGACTGGCGCCCTGCGAGCCCTGCGAGCCCTGCGCGCCTCGCATCTCCAGCATGGAGCCGCGCCGCCGCATGCCCGACCTGCAACACGGAGCACGGCGAGCAGAGTACCGGGAGCTGCGGGAGCGGAGGGGTGCCGCGTGAGGGCGTGGCCGGGAGCCACCCTGATCCTGAGCTGTGACTCAAGGAAAACGATCGAGGTTCACTCGAAATTCCAATCAATACCAATAGGTCGGGCCGGTCGGGTAGGGACACCCCTTGCTGCCAACTCAGCAGGCTGTCTGTGCCGTGGCGTGTGCCAGCATCATACATGTAGGCGGGATAGCCATCGCGGGCGTACTTGTTGGACCGCTGCCGCGCCACCGCAGCTGCAGCACTCCTATTCCGTGTGGCACCCCCCCCCCCCCCCCCCGGCCCGGCCTGCACCTGCACCTGGCCGGGCGATGGCCCCTGATAGCGGGAGGCGGGAGGCCAGACTATCCCCGCTATTGCCGCACGAGCCGTCACGAGCGTGCGTCCCGTCTGCATGGCGTGCGGGCAGCCGAGGTCAGTGCTCTGCAATGCTCCGGCAGCTCCGGTCCGGCACGGTCGGGGTGAGGCGCGTGTCACGAAGGACCGGGGTGGTGTGGTCCGCTGTCGCACACCTACGCGAAGCGCCCCCCCCCCCCCCCCCACCCTGACGTGTTCGCGAATCCCCCTATCGTCTCCGCCGCCCCCCCCCCCTCTCCCCGAGCGGTTGTGGAAGTCGTTGACAGCTTGTTACACCTCGGCGTACGGTGCGGGGTGGGCGAGGTGAGGGGCGGATCCTTGCACCCCGCCGCCGCCGTGTCGCCGTGCAGTGCGGACGGTGGGGTCGGGGTGGACGGGGACCCTTGGGGCCCCCCGGGGTGGCATCCGGGGGGCAGGTGGGAGTCGCGCGGGCCCCGAGGGGGCGTGAGGAACTCGCGTGCCCCCGCCTCATAACTGCGACTCATCGCCACAAGCGACCTTCGCTCCCGCTCCGCTACGATCACCGCTCACACTCACTCTCGCGCCGCCAGCGGAGGCGTGCGGCGGCAGCGGGCCCCTCCCTCCCTGCCGAACTCCTGCCATAACACACACCCACACCCAGAGCCGCAGGGCCGCAGGGGGCGGCGACAAGGCGCAGCAGTCCCTGACCCCCGAGACCAGCCAGGACCGGGAGGACGGGGCCTCGGCTGCCACGGCTGCCACAGCTGCCACAGCTGCCACGGCGCAGTGCAGCTCCCGCGGGGGACGGCCGCACAGCCACGGCTCCCTGCCCGGGAACCTCCCGGGGATGGCGAGGTCAGCGTGATTTGGGGCAACTTACAGCGCGTCCTACAGCCAGGGGCGTAGCCGGACTTTGGGGATAATCCAGGGGATGAATGCCGCACTCATTGCCTACATCGCCACTCGGTTTTCGATTTCGGGGGAAGGGGGGGGGGATCGGTATTCCCCTCTCCCGCCACCGCCTACGCCCCGCCTCTGGCACACGATGGTCGTGGGAAGCTCAGCGAAATACAGTTATTTGATGTATGGCACTGAGGCCGAGTCTTCCTCTTGCCCCCGCTTCCAAGTCCCGTGTTGAATATCTCGAAGTTAGGCCGGCTCAAATGCGGGAGAGTTCCAAGGAGTGCACCCCTGCTTCCCGCGTGTTGTTGCCCCCGCTGGCTGAGGCCGGGGAAGTGAATCCCGCCCCGCTTCGCCTGGCTCCGAGTCGCCTGCCTGGCAGGTGAGCGTGCTGTAAGGCGCGCTACTGGCGCTGCTCTCTCCGCGAGGGGGGCGGGGGGGGGGGGGGGCGGAGCGGCGGGGCCCCCGCGGGGGGCGGGCGGTGTGTCGACGAGCCGCGGCTGATGTGTCTGTTCTCACCGCACCGCAGACAATCGATTTTATCGAGAGGGCCCTGCCCGGCTCACGGCGCAGACCCGCGGCGCGGCGCATCGCCGGGGCGTCGCGGAGGAGGAGGGGAGGGCGGAGGGTCGTGTTCGTGTCGGGATGCCTTTGGGATGCCGGGGGCAGCCGGGGGCAGCCGAGGGCCGGGGCGAGGTGTGATGGGGTGAGATGCGGTGGGGAGGAGCAGAGGCGCGGTGTGCTGGGGTGGAGGGACCTCTCTGCTTAGCCCCCGACCGCACCGCGATGGGGACTGACCTAAATATGCGGTTCTCTCGCCCCCGCGCGCCCACAACTGCGATGAACGGCCCCGCGGGGCCCGGGCAGCCCAGGCCAGGAGAACGGGACGAGCGCGCTCTTTGAAACTTCGGCCACCACAACCGGCCGGGCACTACGAGGTACTTTACTTTTTGAGGAGGCGGCTGAGGTATTCCAAAGGCGATGACAGCTTGGGGCCGGGGGTCTCTCACTGCTGCCGCGAACCTCTGCAAACGGAAAGGTTCTTCGTTAACCGTCGGCGGCCAGCGAGGCCGAGGCCGCCGGCAGCGCGGGGACCGTCCGCCTCATGTTCCAGATGCCAACGGTGGCGGAGGTACCCTGGCCGCGCCGCACGGCACACAAGGACGCCGCGGCCGCCGGTATCGCGAGCACACATATGTTGCGCTTCACACACATTCCGCTGGTTTGCCGCGTCCGCAGGTTTGCGCTTGCGGAAGGCCAGGCTGGGCGCCGCCCGCCGCCCCTTCCATGCGGGACACCTGTTAGTACCCCTGATTGATAAGCGGCACTTTTCGGCGTCCGCCGCGGCACGAGTGAGAGCGACGGAACGGCGACGGCACCCGCCTGTCTACGAGGCGGAGCACCGCCGCGTGACGACGGTATTTAATTGGCCCGGGGAACTTGAGGCGTCTTTATCTCCTTGGCTGCGAACACCGAATCTTGCGGAAGAAGAATAGCCGCTTTATATGGATATCGGGACCGGTATGGCCGGGTATGGCGGGGCGACGCGCGTGGCCACGACTCACACGAACAATCGGCTCGTCGTAAATAAGGCCGCGTCGCGACACGACTGCTGGGTGCCCGCAGGGTGGCGTTAAGGTGTCGTCAGAGGGCGCCCGTGAGGAGCCTTCAGGGCGTCCTAGGGCGTTGTCCTCGGGGTGCCCCGCGGGTACAGCGCGCGCTAGTCCGGCGTCGGGACTCGGACCCGACCCCGACCCGCGTGCGTGCGGCGGCTCACGGCTCGCGGTGCGCAGACGTCGGGTCCGGGCTGGAGCGGGTACGGCCCGCCTCGTCCCGGCTCCCGGCCCGCCTCTGCGGGTGTCTGCGGATCGACTGGGAGTCCCAGCCCCAGCCGCACGCCGGCCGCCGCCCCGCGGAGACAGGGGAGGGATGGGGGCGCGGATGTGGGGGTCCGGCTCCAGCTATCAACAGGGCGGGCTGCGGCTATACACTCAGAAAATAGTTTCTTTCATTCTATAAAGCCTCCTCTCCTAGGGGGACGAGAGAAATAAGAGACTTTGACATTAAATCAGGAAAACAATATTCATTCAAGGTAAGAATTCCCTTGCATCTGAAGCGCCTTTCTTACTACAAGGAAAAAAATTCCCTAGTCTCAAAGTTTCCTTGATTCAAAGAAACGTTTTTTCTGGGTGATAGCTGCGGCGCGGCACCCGCAAGAGGGTGCCGGGGCCTAACGGAAGCAGGCGTGGATCCAGGGGGAGGGGCAATGGGGGAATGTGCCCCCCCCCCCTTCGGCCCATAATAGCCGACTGAAATGTAGGCAACCCGCACTTCTTTCTGCCTGTAGGTAGGCAAAAAGCGCTGCGGTGCCCCACTCCCTCCGCGGCCGCTCCCGGATCCGCGCCTGAACAAATTCGGATAGATTCGCAACAAATATTTATGCTGAGACGTCCAGTTCTGTCCGCGAGTCTCGCTTTAATCTTAGCCCTTATCCCGTAAAGCAGCGCGCCCTGTCGTAATGCTCAGATAGACGCGCGGCGCTCCTCTTTGGATCGCTATTTTTTTTCATACGTATTTGTTTTTTGAAAAGCCGATATAATAGAAAGGCGATACACAACGTGACGTTGGCGAGGTGAAGGTCTGTGTCACCGTGTCGCAAGCACTTCAGCTGTTGTTGATCGCTTTTTCTTGGCGGCGGCTCCCACGCTCCCCCTCCCACCGCGCCCCGATTGCATTTCTCCTCTGACTTCACTCCTTCCTCCCCGTCTCCGCCGTCGGCGCGCGGCCCACCGCCGTGCCGCTGTGCCGACGTGGTACGTCCGCACACCGCCCCCGCCTCTCAACTGTCAAGTTGTTGTTTGGTCCAATCGGAGAGTTATCGGAGAAAGGTCGAGATAAGTGGAGAAAGGGAAATAAATAACGATACACGGGATGGATTTCGGTGTGTGAGGGGGTGGGGGGCGGTGGCGTGGTGGTTGTCCGCGGGCAGGCCGAGCTCGCCTCGTTGACATGGGCCCACATCGCGCCACACACCACGTCCTCGCCTCCGACCGAGCGGACACACAGGACAGCGGCCCACCCAGCAGCACCCAGCGCGCCACAGACATGGACTACGACGAATACCCCCAGTTCCCCAGATGGGAGAAGAACATGTGAGTGCCGTCCGAGTTCTAACTCGTTCAAAACTTCTGAAAACGCTGGGGAGCTTGCGGGCGCCGGTGTTCTGGGTATCCGTGCGGACGATGCCCGGTTGACCGCGGTGTACGACGGTGCTCCGCGATCGCCTGTACAGTATTAGTACGGGTTCCTATACTCGTCAGTGAGAAACTTTACGGCACGGGCCAAAGCAAAATGAGGGACTGCAAGCCGTGAAGTTTTAAATAGTGCGGGTGCAGAGCCGCCAAGTTCTCGGGGACACCTTGATCTTGCTCAAGGTCATCTCTTTTCCGCCATCGGTAGAGAGGTCTGGTGCCGCGGTGCCCTTCTTATCTCTCCCCCGCGAACGACAAAAACAGTGAGAGGAGGCGGGGAGCGGCGAGGACCCGGCTGGGAGTCGGGACCGGTTCGGTCGGCTCGGCTGCTCAGATTCCACTACTGACCGCTGCCGCCAGTGGCGCCTGGCGCACCACGCCGGCACAGCTGCTGTACGGGACTCAAATTTACAGTATTCGCCGATATCTGCGAAACCTCACTGCGAGAAACGTTTGACCTTGCACAGAATGTTTAGTCCACGCACCGGAGGTCGGGGAACGCACAAACCGCTCCCTGTACCAAAGGCACGGCTTCTGTAACGCACTCATCAACGCGTGGAAATTAAGAGTTTAGGCCCACAGCCCATATACGTTAGCAGTCGGATCGATGTGTGAAACGTATTAAACTATCCATTTGGTCCGCTTTTCTTCGTGGCCTTCTCAATAGACATTTCCAGCTGGCATTGGAAACGGAAGTAGTAGAGCAAGAATTCCTCCCGAAAGTGGTAGTTTGAGGAATCACTCAGCTAAGAGTATTTCCACCGCGGGCCGTACCACACCAGCCGCAGAGCAGAACCATTCCGAGCGACCAGGGGTAGCTCCAACGCTTTGGTGCCATGAAACGATTGTGATACATAAGCAGCGCTAGCTTAGCCTTCAAATTTTTCAGGTGGTTCGTGGCTGGCCCGCGTCTCAGATAGGTAATTTTCGCCGCACTACCACTACCCCTCCCCCTTCCCGCTCTGGAAGTATTCTTGTCGCTCCACTTCTTCTCCGTTCTCGCTGGCCTCTTCGGAAATGCCTTGCATCTCTAACGGTGGCATCATCAAGCCGCCCCGCTTCTGGCGGCTCATGTATGCTTTGGAACAGTAGGAAGGGCGTGATGTAACGGCAGCAGCACTACCTCTGTGTGCGCCCCGTCCGCAACCAAGTTGTTTTCCACGCGGGGGACAACATGTTAGACGGGGGAGCAGGATTACCCAGCTAGGTGGGCGGGGCGGGGGCGGGGGCGTTGCCGTGGCCATATCACCGGCAGCCCCCGCGCCTCCGTCAGTCGGGAGCAGAGCAGAGCAGAGCAGTGCAGAGCAGTGCAGAGCAGAGCAGAGCAGTGCAGAGCAGAGCAGAGCAGTGCAGAGCAGTGCAGAGCAGAGCAGAGCAGAGCAGAGCAGTGCAGAGCAGAGCAGAGCAGTGCAGAGCAGTGCAGAGCAGTGCAGAGCAGTGCAGAGCAGTGCAGAGCAGAGCAGAGCAGAGCAGAGCAGTGCAGAGCAGTGCAGAGCAGTGCAGAGCAGTGCAGAGCAGAGCAGAGCAGAGCAGAGCAGAGCAGAGCAGAGCAGAGCAGAGCAGAGCAGAGCAGAGCAGAGCAGAGCAGAGCAGAGCAGAGCAGAGCAGAGCAGAGCAGAGCAGAGCAGAGCAGAGCAGAGCAGAGCAGAGCAGAGCAGAGCAGAGCAGAGCAGAGCAGAGCAGAGCAGTGCAGAGCAGCAGAGCAGTGCAGAGCAGAGCAGAGCAGAGCAGAGCAGAGCAGAGCAGTGCAGCAGAGCAGAGCAGAGCAGAGCAGAGCAGAGCAGAGCAGAGCAGAGCAGAGCAGAGCAGAGCAGAGCAGAGCAGAGCAGAGCAGAGCAGAGCAGAGCAGAGCAGAGCAGAGCAGAGCAGAGCAGAGCAGAGCAGAGCAGAGCAGAGCAGTGCAGAGCAGAGCAGAGCAGAGCAGAGCAGAGCAGAGCAGAGCAGAGCAGAGCAGAGCAGAGCAGAGCAGTGCAGAAGCACAGTGCTCGCGCCAGCTGTTCCTGCTTTCCCTTTCCTCGTCCTAGTCCTGGTTAGTAAGGCCAGTCTGCGGTGTCGCGGGTGGAGGGTTCCGGGGCGGGGCGGGGCGGGCTCCATGACGCTCTGTGCTGACATGAGCCGTGTGCGGCGCTGTGCGGCGCTGTGCGGCCCGCCATCCCGTGTGGTCTGCACGCGGCGCCGCGCCGGCACGTCACGCGCTAATGGGCGGCCAGGTGACGCCCGGTGACGCCGCTCTGTGGCCGCGCTGGTCGGCCGGACCACACCGGCGGCGGGAGAGGCACCAGTTCGCTGCAGAACTCGGCTAGACGCGCCGCCCGCGTCCCGTCCGCCGACTGGACTGGAGAGGAGACGGTAGAAGCCTCGCGCGCTCCGGCACCCACCCCCGGCAGCCATGTGGAAGTACGGCGGCCACAACGGGCACCGCACCGCACTGCGCGGCCGCCAGACTCGCGCCACCTCTTGTGCCCTCGTCACTCACACCGCCCCCGTCTGTCTCTCTCCGTTCCAGCGCCATGAAGTCCGGCGAGGGCCTGCAGATCCGCAACGTGTCGGTGCGCGACATGCGCTGGCCCACGTCCCTAGGCGGCCACGGCTCCGACGCCATGGTGAGTCTCGGCGGCGCCCCCCCCCCCCTCCCCGTCCGCCCCCAGCACGTCCAGTGACCTCACTCTCGCCCTTACAGCACACCGACCCCGACTACTCGTGCGCCTACGTCGTCATCTACACCATGAACGGCCTTGAGGGCCACGGACTGACCTTCACCCTGGGCAGAGGCACCGAGATAGGCAAGTATAGCCCAGCCGACTGTACAGCGACGCCCGCCCACCAGGATGCTCACGCCCCGCTCTCTGTGTCCGTGCAGTGGTGCAGGCCGTCCACACGCTCTCCCAGATCGTGGTGGGCCAGGACGCCGCCGACATCTTCAACAACTTCGGCAGCTTCTGGAGGAAGCTCACCAGCGAGACCCAGCTCAGATGGGTGAGTTGCAGGAGAGCGGGTGATCGGGGCCGCACCACAATACCATTAGCCCACACTTTGCAGAGTTGTTTGGCGGTGGGATCAGAGTGATTTTAGCCGCAGAGGCATTTTAAATTTTCGTGACTTCTTAGCGATTTTCGAGGGGGCTGCCTGCGGGCTAGGCAACATCATGTGTGTCGCGCTCCGGTGTACTGCGGCACGGCCTACCCTGCAGGCGCTATCACCCGTGCCTCCGCGGAATTCACGTGCACAATCTTGTCTCGTGTCTCTCTCTGTCTCTGTCTCTCTCTCTCTCTCTCTCTCTCTCTCTCTATTTTCACTCTAGGGTTAGTCTAGGACTTGACTTAAGATGGGGGCAGATTAGATACGAGGAAATGGGTAATCCCCCGCTTCTTGTTTCCTAACCGTATCTCGTTTCCAGATCGGCCCCGAGAAGGGCGTGATGCACCTGGCCACGGCGGCCCTCGTAAACGCCCTGTGGGACCTGTGGGCGCGCGTGCAGCACAAGCCCCTCTGGAAGCTGATCGTCGACATGGAGCCCGAGCAGCTTGTCAAGTGCATCGACTTCAGATACATGTGCGTTCAAAGTGTACCGTTTGGGAGTAAATCCCTCAGTGCGCTCGCTTTGGGTCTGTGAACAAAACAGGGGGGGGGGGGTCTGCATTCCATGACATTCTTAACCCTCGGTGCAGCACCGACGTCATCACCCCCGAGGAGGCCGTCAAGATCCTGAAGGAGAGGCAGCCCAACCGGGAGAAGATGGAGAGGGAGGCCCTGACCCGGGGCTACCCCGCCTACACGACGCAGGTCGGCTGGCTGGGCTACTCCAACGAGACCGTGACCCAGCTGTGCCACAAGTACCTGTCCGAGGGCTTCACCGCCTTCAAGGTCAAGGTGGGCCAGGACCTGGAGGACGACAAGCGGCGGTGCAAGCTCGTTAGGCAGATCATCGGCGACGACAAGATCCTGGTGAGTCGGCGGCGCCACGCGAGTACAGTGCAGTACGAGTAGAAGCACGGCGAGAAACGCGTGCTTCTCCGGGCCACTTTACGGCCGCATCCGCGCTGCCTGGCGCCGCTTGCCCAGCGCCGTTGGCGCGTGCCGGCGCCGAGACGCGTTAGTCTGGCTGAACTTTGTACGGCCGTACCGGGGAGGCGCGGCGCCGCGCGGCGCCTGCCGCCTGCCGCCGGTGCCACGGAGCGGGCCGTGTGTCTACACCGGAGGCAAACACCGCCACTTGATGTGGGGCCCTGCCTGGCACAGCAAACATGTGACACGCGCGATGCCTGCAGATGGTGGACGCCAACCAGAACTGGGATGTCAAGGAGGCCATCGCCTGGATGAAGGAGCTGGCGCCCTTCAAGCCCCTCTGGATCGAGGAGCCCACCTCCCCCGACGACGTCCTCGGCCACCTCGCCATCTCCAAGGCCCTGGCGCCGCTGGGCATCAGCGTGGCCACCGGCGAGATGTGCTGCAACCGCGTGCTGTTCAAGCAGTTCCTGCAGTCCGGCGCCATGCAGTACTGCCAGATCGACTCGGCGCGTATCGGCGGCGTCAACGAGATCCTATCCGTCTACCTCATGGCCTACAAACTCGGAGGTGAGTACCCGTCCGAGCGCCGTCGGCCCCGGCGGTCCCGGACGCCCGTGGTCTACGTCGCTCTCTAACTCGTCGCCCGGCTTGTGCCCCCGCAGTCAAGGTCTGCCCCCACGCCGGCGGCGTCGGCCTCTGCGAGATGGTGCAGCACCTGCAGATGTTCGACTACATCTGCCTCTCCCAGAGCAGCGAGGGCCGTTGGATCGAGTACGTGGACCAGCAGCACGAGCAGTTCGCCAACCCCGTGCACGTCCGCAACAGCCACTACATGCCGCCCAAGGTACGTGTGAGTGTGTGTGTGTGTGTGTGGTTGTGTGTGTGTGTGTGTGTGTGTGTGTGTGTGGTAGCCTGCCGCTCTGAGTCCCGGCCAGCTTGTCGTCGCCAGAGGCAGTAACAGCGCCCCGTGTGGTTTGCAGGCTCCCGGCTACAGCACCGAGCTGAGGCGCGAGGCGGCCGAGGGCTACGAGTGGCCCGTCGGCTCCGAGTGGCAGAAGCTGTTCGCCAGCGGCAAGTTCGTGGACCCCCGCAGCCTGCCCACCCTGCCAACCCACAAGCACTAGGGTCACCGAGAGTCACCGAGGGTCACCAAAGGGTCACCGGAGGTCACCGAGGGTGCTCATCATGCCCACCGCACCGGCAACAAAAGACTGGACTCAACTACTTTGTTTATAGCGCGGCTCTGCCGGGAGGATATGTTGTAAATACTGTAAATTTGAAGCTTAATGTCAGTATTCTTAGGAAGGGAAGGCAGGGATTGGAGAAAACACGAATCCACCGGGCCCATGCGCTACCGGCAGGAGCCCGTCGTCATACACTGCCACAAATGTTGCACCTTCGAGCAGACGAGGTAGTAACGTGTCTGAATGAAATGTACCGCACATGGCGGATTTGGAATCCCTACATTCCTTTCCCACATTTGTCATTAAAAATCTGATGTATTTTTATAATTCCGTTTATTTTCTCTGTCTTTACCCCCTCGCCTCTGACACGAGTTGAATCAGTCTCTCACACACAAATAAGTTAGATAAATAGAATAATAAATAACAAAGCGGTCACAATGGTGGCGGATTAATTCCCACGATCGAAGTCGACTGTTTTAAATAACCCGCCTAAATACTAAAATAATAGGCTCGATCTTTCGACGAAACGATATTCGCACCGTTCAGTCCTCAGGCGGCACACTGCGCGGACGCGGCCAGGAACTTGCGCACGGCCTTGTTGGCGGCCGCCGGGTCATCCAGGTGCACGAAGTGGTTGGCGTCCCGGACGATGACGACGCTCACGTTGGGGAACCGCTTGCGCGTGCGGAATGCCGTGGACGTCTCCACGTAGGCGTCGCGGCCGCCCATGAGCACCAGGACGGGCGGCGTGGGGCCCGTCGGTGCCGCCGAGGACAACGGGGCCACAGGGATGACAGGGGTGGTCGAATCTGCGAGGCTGAAAACGAAAGGGCGGTTCCGGGTGTTTGTTGAGGAGTTCGGAGACACGAGAAGGCTGTCGACGAAGAGCCGCTGCACTCACGTGGACGGGTCCTGCTCCGGGGCCTCGGAGGGCTCCTCCGCGGCCGAGGCCTCAGCAGCAGACGCCTCCGCTGTCGGGGTGGAGGTGGAGTCGGCGCCGTCGGGGCAGCCGTCGTCCCGGGTCACGCCGCTCTCTTCGACGCCGTCCTCGGCCTCCGCCGCGGGGGCCGCGCGCTGCCGCCGCCAGCGCCGAGGGAGGCCCCAGCCGGCAGCGCGGTAGTAGTTGAGCGGGCCGGTCAACGCTCCTGCCGCACAGGAAAAACAGGGCCTCCATGTCGAGAGGAAAACGGCGGGCGCAGAGCGCAGAACACCCGCCAAGAGTATATGCAGCTTCGTACAGCCTCCCGTACCGAAAAGACCAGTTGGTTCAGAAACGCCGCGCATTTTCTGATATACGTATGCAATCCCGCAACGCACTATATCCGTCTCTTTCTGGCTCGGCCGGACGCGTGTGAGACAGAAAGAGACGGAGCTAGTGCTTTGCGGGATTACATATCCCAGAAAATGCGCGACGTTTCTGCATCACCATCTGGTATATTCTCATACTTGGGAATATTTCCGAAAAATTCTCGGAATATCCTTGTAGAAAAAGTGTCAAAATGGCTATTTTTTGCGTCTCTGGGAATACTGTTCTCAGGAATAACATAAGACTACTTCGGGAATACCTGGAGGGTGTACCAAGCATACCGAAATTGCATACCCTTGAGTTGGTACTCACCCGGTCTGCCGAACGTGTACTTGTAGGCCTCCAGGTCCTCGTCGGACAGGGCGGGCGGCTGACGGCGTCCTCGTCGCAGGGCGGACGCGAGGCACGCCAGGTCGTCGCAGCGGAGCAGCAGCTCGGGGAGGTACGGGACTTGGAACAGGAAGAGGTACCTGCGCAGCGCATGCGGCGCCCCGCGGGACACGCCCTCCGGTCTGAGTCTCGCTGGGGGCGCCCGACCGATGCGGGGTAGGCCAGCCCGCCCGGCACGCAGGTCCAGCCGGGCGGCCTACCCGCACAGGCTGGGCACACCTAGACACCTGCGCGGTCTTTAGACACCCCGACACATGCGCACGCACACACACGCACACACACACCCACACTCACCACGTCCGCAGCAGCTGCTTCCTGTTGAGCACGACGGCCCGCTGGAACACGTAGGGGTGCGGGGCGCCGACGCTGACCAGCCGGTCGACACGCTCCGGGTAGCGCTCCATGAACATCCACGCCACGGCCGCGCCCCAGCCGTGTCCCACGAGCGTGGCAGCGGGCCGCTCTGCGGTGCGGCCAGAAACATGAGGCATTTACAAATACTCGAAAAAAATTTATCAAATTTTTTTTAAGAAAATCAAAACATTTGCAAAGAACGTTCATGAGCTTCACGGAAAAACTCATTAACTTCATTGATTTAATGGGAGTATAAGTGGCGTACCGAACGCGTCCAGGAGCTCCTTGACGTCGTCGACCAGGATGTCCGCGCGGTAAGGGACGGTCCCCGACGGCTTGTCCGAGTCGCCGTATCCCCGCATGTCCACCGCGACCACCCTGGATGGGGCGGGGTGAGAATGCAACTGTCGAGTCTTCCTCGCACGACTCTCGAACTTCAAACGACTCGGAAAATGTCGATAAGCCACTTTACCAATAATCGCTGGCAAATTCTTGCAACTGGTGCTTCCAGGAGTACCAGAACTCGGGGAAGCCGTGCAGGAATAGCATGAGCGGCCGGGCCGGGTCCCCGTTGTGCACGTAGTGCAGTTTGATGCCCTAGAAGGAGACAGGAAGAACGTCATGAAGGGTTGCTTTCTTCCTCCTCCGATATTGGGGGCGCGGTGAGTGCTGTAAAATGGGCTGCCGCTGGGCGCGACTGCAGTCGCTGCTGCTGTTGGCTTTCGCCGGTGCAAAACGGCTGCGTCATCTCTCCGCCGCCGGCGCCGCCGCGTGCAGCGTCGCTCCCTCGCCCTCCTGACCGATCCGTTTTGGGGCCGCCGTCGCCGTTCCGACGACGGGGGACGGGGGAACGGGAAAGTGGGGGGGGGGGGGGGGGGGAGGGTTCAAACAAAATACTTCCTGAGTCACATTCGCAACGGGGTTTCGCGGCGCAGCTAGCACACGAGCCCATCGGAGAGTACAAGCACTTTAGTGCGACGGCTCTTAAAATGATGTGCGCACAGTGGTGAACGAGATGGGTTGGTGACGATGCTCTCTAGGACGATGCCTGGTTCGAGTGGTATCGGAGTATGGAAGCAGAACTCCCGAACAAACTCACATTCGTAGTAGGCCACCGTGAGCGAAGGCGCAATGATTTGAAAGTCAGAATCCCCATGGGAACGTATTTTCAATATTTTTACGGACCGAAGGATATAAAAAGTTCCGATACCGGGAATCGAACCCGAGCCTCCTGGGTGAGAGCCAGGTATCCTAGCCACTAGACCATATCGGATGCTTGCGGGGGCCGTGCGTGACCAGAGTAAAACTCAAAGCGGATGGTGGGGGAAACCGCCGCGCATGCGCAGAGGCTACCCGAGGCGAGTCGACACGCGCCGGAAGCGAGTGCGCGCAGCGCGCCGCGGCAAGCTCTGCCGCGGGCGGATTCAAACGCCAGCGGAGAGACAGTCAAACCGGAGCTACCTTGTCCAGGGTGACGTAGGCGTGCTGGCCCAGGGCGGCGTCCTGGAGCACATCGGGGGGCTGGTCGCGGGCCTTGGGCCTCCAGAAGCCGCTGAAGGGGCTCCAGAGGAAGCGCAGCAGCAGCGCGGAGGTCAAATACAGGGCGAGGGGCGCGGCCAGGGCCCAGACTGTGAGGGCGGTGGCCAGCCGCAGCAGCAGCTGCCTCCAGCTCAAGTCGATCCACGTCATGTCGCAGAGGGGAGACGTCCGATCCGCGTCGCACCCGCAGCCTCACTGCCGGGCTGGACCGAGGAGGGCAGCGGCGGGCCGCGGCGAGGGCCCCGCAACGGCACCTGCCTCTGGCGGACACCTCCGGGGGAGGTCCTGGAGGGGGCCGTGACAATGCACTCGGTGGCTGCGCGCCGCGGGGCAAGTAGAAATGGCCGCGCCGGCGACGTGACCGGCCCGCGGCCCGCGGACGGCAGCGCGCCGGCAGCGTCAGCCGTCAGGCGTCTCCCGACTCATCTCCAGGCGGCGCACGCGGCACACGGCGCTCGCTTTGTCACGGCTGGGTGTCTGGCCCAGCCAGGACCGGCCAGGACGTGCTGCGACATTCACGGCCTGCATTACACGAGGCGATCCACGCTCCGCAGGCTCCGGCCGCGGAGCTGATTCCGAACACTGCGCGCTTTCGTAGCTCCGTTTTCGTCGCACGGCAGCAGCAGGGGTAGGGGTGCGAGAGAGACGGGCTTGAAGGGGCCGCACTGATGCTGAGCTGCGCGCTCAGGGCTTCGGGCTTTGTGGGTCATCCTCGAGAGCCATCTAAACCTCTGTGCCTCTGTCCGCCTGCGCAGCCTGCGGCACCGCGTCCGCGCCCGCAGCGCCGTCATCCCGGGCCCGTTATGGCCACAGAGAGCCCCCGCGAGGGCGGCGAGGGGCGGCCGGCTGGCGGCGGCCGGCGGACAACGACACCTCGACCACATGACGACGCCCCGGGCGAGTTCCCCCGCAGGGCCACATTTATTGCATTCTTATTGTTGTCTTGCCTTTAATTAAGTTACTATCTCTTCCATTTTTTTTTCAAAGCAAAAAATAGAAAAGCAATAAGGGTTTTGATTCCATCAGAGCTACAAAAAAAAACTATTACAGATTGCAGTATTATTATACACCAACAACGTTTTCCGATCAAATGCCACGTCATGTGTATGAAGAATTCGAAAACGTACTGTACTGAACCTCTGCACTGGCCAGATTAGTGGCCCGACTTTTGTCTCAAGTTGTTCGCCTACCACATCCACTCCACTCACTGGGCCGCCTGGGCCGGCTGCCAGGGCTGGGCCTCTGGGCCCCGCCCGGCGAGTCAGACTGGCTCGTTTGAATTTCTCGCGGCTTCTTGCTAATCGGCGACCGGATAGGGTGTTGGTCAGCCAGAAAGCAGAGCGGAGGGGGTGGGGGGGGGGGGCGAGGCGGGGGCCACGGCCAGACAGGGGGAGAGGAGGGGAGGACGTGGACGTCCGCCGAGGCTGCCAGAGCACTCTAGCGGCTGCGCAAGGAAGCTGCCTCACGATTTCGTTCCGTCGCAGCGAGCAGTGACGTCATCAACCAACCAGCTCGAAGATGGCGAAGAAAACGTATGACTTGTTGTTCAAATTGCTTTTAATTGGAGATTCCGGTGTCGGGAAAACCAGTATCTTATTCAGGTTTTCCGATGATGCATTCACGTCGACGTTTATTTCAACTATAGGTAAGTACATTAGATTTATTTCATAGAAGACAAAACCATTTGGGTAATGTTAGCCTGCAGAGACTCAAGGGTGGGTTCATTTGACTAATCAAAGCATTGCTACGTAGAGTTACAGTGCCGATATTTGGACCCTTAATTTCTCATTTTCGACAAAATATAATTTTGACAGAGGTTTTGGCTCGATTGTGCACTGAACTTGTTAAATCACCGGTTCGTAGTACTGCCGTAGAAGGCCCTTTTTCCCTGTATTTTCCTTAGTCAGTTCCTCTAAAGTACGAAAAAAGAAACAACCACCTTGCTTTGTTTCTGCTGGGCTATTTTGAGTTATGTCAAATTAAATCTGTTTCATGTTTCAGCTCGCTTGATTTTTACCTTGTCATCTTGCTGTCTTTTTTTTGTTATGGGCTTCTATTGGTTGTTGGGGTTATCTCGTTCTGTACAATCTTGAGCAACCGTTCAATTTTTTTCATAATCCCATTTTGTTTGTCTGTCATGTGCATAGTGTTTAAGATGCATGTACTTCTTAATAAATTCAATTTTGATCAGTGGATCATTTTTAAGTGCTACATAATTAGTTGTTATATATAAAACTATATTAGAATTATATTGGACTGTGATATATCCTATCATTTTTAGATGAATGCTTTATAGTGGGTTTGCATATGTTTAATCTCATTTATGTGCTTCCAGGTATCGATTTCAAAATAAAAACTGTAGAGCTGCGCGGAAAAAAGATCAAGCTCCAAATATGGTATGCTCATCATAATGTTTCCTTCTCAAACTTTCTTATTATTCTATAGGAATGAACCATTTGATTTTGTTTAATTTTTGTAGGGACACTGCAGGACAAGAAAGATTTCACACCATTACTACATCATATTATCGTGGGGCTATGGGGATCATGCTAGTCTATGATGTTACAGATGAAAGAAGTTTTGAGAACATAGTGAAATGGTTGAGAAACATTGATGAGGTGAGCCAATCTAGCCTATCTGCTTGAGAGTTTTAATATGCAGTATTGATAGCATGCATGTGGAAACCATGGTGTAATGTGAATGCCTGCGTCCTCTACTTTTATCTCTGCATACTACTGCACGTCACTTTCCTTCCAGCATGCTAACGAAGATGTTGAGAAAATGATTCTGGGTAATAAGTGTGATATAGATTCTAAGAGAGCAGTCAACAAGGATAGAGGCGAAGCTGTGAGTAATGTTTTTATTTTGGTTCAAATAATTTATAGCTGGTTGTATATATTTTTTAAAAACTTTCTTTGTTTCCTTGTGCAGATTGCTCGGGAATATGGAGTCCCATTTTTGGAAACATCAGCCAAGGCAAATACCAACATTGACAAGGCATTCAACGATCTAGCCACCGCTATTCTGGATAAGTTTGCTGGGAAAGAGCCAGGTGATGCTCCAGACAGAGTCATGGTTGACACCCGCAGAGGGGACACTAGTCGGAGGGGCTGTTGCTAGGTTGCATGGTACATACCATGTGCCACCATATCAGCCACCCACCAAGTGGATTGGAGTTATTGTATCATTTATTTCTCTTTATTGTGACTGAATTTCCTTTTAACAAATCTGTTGAAGTGTTTATAACTAAAGTGGCTCAGTGGTCCATCTACCATGACATTTGTCAGTGGACTGGCTGTATGTACTGTCCAATTTACCTGTCAGGATTCCACTTGGTGCCTTTTCCGTTTTTCTGAATGGACTCTATATATTAGAGAGGATTAAATGCTTTTTTTTCTTGTAGTGTTATGTGTGGTAGGGACAGCTATGAGCCATGTGGCAGTAGGGGCTTTCAACATCTGCAAATTCAATTCGAAGTCCTTTCCATTTGTCCAGGAATTAGTGGGAGCGTTAATTGTTGGATGTTAATTGGGGGGGGGGGGGGGGGGGGGGGATTAATTGAAAATCTGGGCGGGGCTGTCTAATGAGCCTTTTTCAGCTCTGTTGTGTTTTATTGGTAATTGTGCACATTATGCGTAATTGCGTCAAATTCTCATTTTATTCATCTGTAGATAATTTTTGGAATATAAACTGTCTTTTACTTGTCTGTGAAGTTGTTTAATATTTGTATTCCTGTTAACACTTAATCCTCGCATTTGATGTCTCTGGCAATTCTTTTTGAAATTCTGTGTAAGTGAGTATTCCAACAGTTGACATCCCCTCTGGTGATGGCTATTGCATTCACTTTCTCATAACATTTTGGCTGATGCTGACCTGAGGTAGAGAAACTGCCAGTGGCTGGTAGCTTCACATGATGTTTCTAATCGTCGTAGGTTCTAGTCGAAAGGCCCAACATCGAGAATGGACTCATGCCACTGTCCCTTGCTGCCTATTTCTCAAAGCCAAATTTCGCAAGGATTGGCTTTGGTTTTGCTTGTGCATGTAGTTGAGGTGGTAACGATAATCAGTGTGGGTTGCAGAAGTGAACAAAGTTTAGATTATTTTTATTTTCCTTCTGTTTTTGGTTTAAAGTGTGTCCAGCATCCAGTGTAGGTGCTCAATTGTCCAGCTGAGATATTTTCTATCTGTGAGTACTCAGTTCAATCAAATTTGAGGCAAGAATCTCGAGAAAGGACTTGACCTTCTCTCCTACATAAAATTGTGAATGTGATTGCATTGTGGTAATTAATTTTGCAGGCCTCGCATTTGATTACTGATTACGTTACTAACCTGTCCATTGTGACATTTTATGTTTCTACTGTACAGCTTTTTACTTTTAATATATTTTATGTTGATTTGTATGTTCAGGACAAGCACAATAATATTGACTATTATTATTTGTGTAGTTTGTAGTGGAAGTAAAGTATGAACCATTTGGATCTGTGATAGAAAGCTTCCACGTGCGATCAAATTTTCTCCTTCATGCATTCCGGAATGCCATGAAAAAATAGTTCTAACACAGAATCATAGTGCTTTACTAGGTCTGCTTTTCAGTCCATTGCATTTCTTGTAACTTCGTTCACATCCATGTCCCCTTCCAGAGTTACTCTGACCAGTCAAGCCTTTTAAATATTTTGGTTAAGGAGTTGAAGCCCTCAATGTCCTAGCCGTTTTCATTTCTCCCAGATTATGATATTTCAAACAGAGAAACTCGTCATTTTTGGTCCTTCTATTAAGAACTTAAGTGGAGTGTGTGGTGCGTGTGAAAGTGAGAGTCTCCCTCTCTCTCTTTCTGTGGGCTGAGATTCTGTGAAGAAGGAATTTATGTTGGCTACAATAAAAATCAATTTGTTGTCTAAAATTTACCGTCATTTTAGAATGCTAAAAACGTATTTTGAAGAAGTGAAGGCTTGTGTCGGGAGACTGCAGTCATTTATTTACATCTGTTTTTATTAGATTTTTGTTCGGCATTTGTTTTAAGTTGATAAGTATTGTGCAAGTCAAGCTGTTTAGCAGGAGACAGCCTTTGACTGTTGACTTTTGTGCCTTAACTTCAGATAAACCAACTGACTTTAGACTGTTAAAAAGCAACAATACTTAGCTGTGTATGTTAAAAATAATTATTATAACCTGTCTACCAGTTGTGATCCAAATATGAGTCATGTGGTAGGTACCATAAGAATTGAAAACCTTTGCAAGTTTATGTGTTCTGTTACGTTTAGTCATAAAGTTAACTGCTAGCACCATTAATTCCACATTTGATGGCAACAGCTTACAAAAATTAAAACAAATACTGAAGCCTGGTTGGAAAACAAGGACCAAGGGAATATTTGTTTTGCCTACAATGGAACTTTTACTTCTACTTTTCATAAGAGTATTATTCCATGAATGCCTGAAAACATTATGGGATGTAAAGCTTTACTTACTATCTTGACTGTGCTATTAATTTTTTTTAATTTACATCTTGGCTTACTGAAAAACATGTATCCAGGGCTCCAGACCTGTGCCGGAACGATGGGTGTAACTCACAGGTTCCAGCAGAACGTGCGTGGCCACTCAATGGTTTTATCTGGAATGCTGAATAATCCATACACGGTTCTACCTAAACCGACAAGAAACGACCCGGCCCGGAACAGGTTTCGCGTTCCAGAGACTTGCGTGTATCTTTACTCTAATCGTTGGAGCAAGAAGGAAGATTTTTTTATGCATTGTCATGACTTGAGAGTGAAGTGTGGTGAGGAGTTTATTATTGTATAGTGCTCCTGGACTTCTTATCAGGCATAGAATTTAGTATGAATGTGCCAAGTACAAAAGTTTAGTGGAAAAGAGATTATGGGGTTTGAAATTTTACATAAATATTGATTATAATGCCTCTTAAATAATTAATTTGGATTTGGTATTATGGGTTTTCGAAAGGGATGCTACAGAACTTGAGTGCCCGTCACATGAATGTGACTAGGGGTGGGTGGCTTCTTTGTGAAGTGACGCCATTGTCTTAAATTTCTTTGGTTTCTTGTCTTTTATTCATTTATGGTTCCATTCCCTGAAATATTCCTTCAAATACACAATTTCTGCACAAAATAAAATTCAAGACTGAAATTTGTGAGTAGCCTGGTCTGTCATAAATTGCAACCCTGCTCCCCATGACAGCCATATCTTTGTGAGCGCTCTAGTTCATCTGTACAGTATGTTTTAACATATCTAAATCTCGAAAATGCTTTCGTGTTCAGAGGCTTGTGGAGTGTGGCTAAACATTTGTTATGTTCCACTTGCGGTGGGGTGGGAGGGGAATGGCTACCAGGGACTGTTGTCGACTAACTGTCTTTCATTTAATTTTTTCCCCTTTTGTATTTGGTTTGTGTGACTGAAGTTTTTGTTGTCTTGATATGTTGCTTGTCAAGCCTCCATTTCATTCCCTATTTTTACAAGTACTTCTTATGGATTGAGTAATTGTAATATTTTCTGTACTGTCTCGTTGCAAGCACAGGATGGCCAGAAGTCAGGGAAAATATTTTGAAAATTTCAGGGAAGCTGCTTGTTTTATCTATCTTAGGTTTGTTGAAGGGTAATTGTTTGGAATCAAGAAAAGTTTGGAAACAAGTTGATATGCTGGCCACCCTGAAGAAGCAATCTTCTGACCAATGTACTTCAACGTCGCTTGTGTCTACTAATGCAGAAACTATGTATCATGGGCACAGAAAACAAAGAATTGTGCCGCTTTGGTCAGAATACTTAAGTTTTCTTATGCTACTGATATAATTTTTTTTTGGAATAAAGAACAGCCTACTATAGCACTTTTTAATCAATGCGTTTTATTTTATTGTACCTTTACCTACTCCAGAGGTGGTACCTCAGGGTTTTCTATAAACTTTTCTGATACACGCTTTTCAACAGCCACTCGTTCATGTCCTCCCAACAAGCTGCTTTTGTGCGAGTTTTTTGGAACCATCTCTGTGATGCGACTGAAATCCATTGAAGTGTCTCCTTTACCTATCTCTAGGTACTCTCTCCTGTAAGAGCAGACTTATGTGACCTAAGTAGCACACGGCTCAAGCAAAAATCAAAGATTTGCATTGTTCCTTACCTTGAGCCTGTCACCAATGGTCGAATGGTTTCATTTTTTGGCTGCTGAGCTGATAGTGACATGGATGGTGATGACAATATGCTTTCTGCCTCTCTTACCTGAAGGCATTGGTAAATAAAATGAAATACTTCTTTAAATAATGGCATGAGCATGACTAATAAAAAATATCTATTTTCATTGCTGCTGACCCTTGACATTTTAATGATCAGGTGTCCTGTTGTCTGCGACCTCTGCGCATGGGATTTATCTGGATGCACAGGTTCTGGCAAAACTACCTGCAATACTTTCCCTTTAATGTTTACTCGAACGTATGTTGGTTGCACATCAGCTTCAATGAGTGAGGTATCCAGATGTCTGTTAATAAAGCGCTAGAGCATTAGAAAACAAACATCATATTTCTTTTTAGTTTCAATACGATCCTCCTTTCATTTCTTTTGCTCGTACATTACCTATAGACTTCAACTGTTAAAACTAAACTATTATTTTCTTCATTCTCCGTCAATGTGAAAGGTATTCGAGGCTCATTGATATTCCATGGAGAGCCGTCATCTTTGAATAACCTTGTAAGCCGTCTTGATGGGACATCCTCTTGTCCTTGTTTACTTCTATCTTGCTCTTTTTGTTTCCGGCTTATATTTGCCAACTCAACACGAGTTTCTGGCGAATTATCACACATTTCATCCCAATATCTGTTGTTTTTTTAATATTTTGAATGGAGTGTTAAAACTAAAGTTTAAACTAAAAATGACCATTTTTTAAAATGCATTCCTTACTTTTTTATTTCTTCTGGGTCATCAAACTGGTGTGAATTTACTTTAGCTTGCATTTTTTCATTATTGACACTTCTTTGAACTTCCCTTTTTTCTACATTCCAGATAATTAGAAAATTGTGTGTGAAATAATGAAACAAGACAAGAATTTGTACCAAGTTACAGTTGTCAAGTTACAAAATTTACCTTTGTAGTGAGCCTGTTGTTCAACAATTGATGAGAAAATTTGCTCATAGCATTGCATGGCTTTGATGCGGTCAGATCTGTATATTGGTTCAGAGTCAAGAACCTGCAATTGTGGTAGCGTTGCTATCACAAAATCTCTGTAACCACTATACTCTGTGCATGGGTTTCCTGTTAAGTACCTTAGTTGTGATTGTTAATGTATAATCCATGTTGTTAGTATTTAATTTTAACTTTTAATCTCAAGTCACAGATGTAGAATTATTTGAAAGACTCCTTACAGACTTTGAAGATGAAGATTCTCCTTTAAATTAGCAACGCTTGTAAGTTCTCCAATAAAATTGAGAGTCAAGTCAAGCTTTTCAAGAGATTCACATCTTTCCAAGTTTTCAATGCATTCCACATTATTCAGAGCTAGGTTTAAGTACTCTAATTTCTTCATTTTGTTTAAATTTTCTATTGGTAGAAAGTTCTTTTGATTATAATAAAAACAAAGGTTTCGATAAGTATTGCAAACAGTTAATAAATAATTTCATACCAATTTTGGAAATGAGATTTGATTGCAACAAAAGTATACGCAATCCTCTACACCAGTTCTGTAGGTGTTCAATCTTTTCAATGTCCTCCTGATGAAGTGATAGTTCCTCCAATGTTGAAATCTCTCCTTCATTGTGTTCAGATCGTTTGCGGATAAGATCAACTGTAACTGTAGATAAAATTTTGCTTAAATGACATTTAGAATTGGACTAGGAAAAAAAAGAACGAGAGGAAAACCCATATTGTTTGGTAAGTTCTACTTACTTCTAACCATTGTGGGAAAACGCCACTTAAAACGTTACAGTATGCAAGTTTTTTTTTTCCTTTCATATGAACATATGAGATATATGTGGTCTGAAACAATTATTTCCATGGAACCAACTGATCTGAGAAGCAAGATTTTTTGTTGTCATGGCAACCAAGTTCGATGAAAGTACAACCCTATGACCCAGAATGAGCTTTTTTCTTTTCTTTTCAATCGCTTCCGAGGAATCGGCTCAAAGTCGGATTATTTGTTTCAGTGCTGCGGTGCCACATATGTTTATCTGAGAATATATGGTATCGAAAGGGGAATTTCAAAACACGGGACGGAGTTTGAAATTTTAAGCGGCGATAATCTCTTTGGGTGTTGCCAACGCCCGCGTACTCACCAGGGTTTGGCAAGTGTCGATATTTATTTAGATGGGACTTCAAAAACGGTCCAGACAATAAAATCTGCTGAACATATAGAATGTTTCAATAAATCGCTATGACATTACTCGTCGGTAGTCTTGTTTGTCAGCTTTGCAATGTTGTCGGCTCCGGAAAGAAGTTTGGCCTAAAGGAAAGTGTTTATGTATGTACTTTCGCTTTGTTTACCCCGTACGTTTTTGATAAATTGTCTGGTGAAAAAGTAGATGAGGGTATGTAAAGCTCAGCTTACATTCTAGAATTTTAGTTTTCAATGAAATTGAACCACCATGTTCTCAATATTCCACAGAATTTAAGTAGAAACCTCGAGTCCACGTAGACCGTACACCTCAACAGCTTGCTTGTGATCACTTTAAATACGCATTTATCGGTCGCTTCAGCGCTCGAGATTCTGTTCTAGCTTCAAAATACTTATTATATGCGTTTGATACCTTCTAGAGGATTTTTTTGATGGACACATCACTGTGCCGGCTATTATACTGCACAGTGGGGTTAGGATAGGCCTATCTCTATGTAGTAGGTTTCACATATTTGCTTCTCTCGCACCTTTATTCCATTACGATTTTAAAAGGAATATCGTAATCCGATATTTTCTTTGCCTGTACTTTTATTTTATAGTGAAAGGGCAGATGACTTTTGCTGCCTAAATCACCCATTACTATAGAGCACCTTCTGTGCCCAGTGACTTTCCAATCAGCTGATAGTCCTCACATCAAAATTTTGCCTAGGTTGCATTTCATGTCGCACAAAATTCTCCTTTTGTTTTGTTGGTTTTTAATCCTAGGAAGGTTGTCTCATTAGTTTCTCAAAATTTTCAATGGGAACTATCACTTAATTTTAATATTGTTTTTGCTCACATCTGCTATTATTGTATTGGTACCTCTATAGATTTGTTCCTAGTAATATTCTATCTGGTGGCACTTTTCCAGCTCTGTGAACTTAAATATTTCACATTTCAAGTGTCAATCCATATGCTTCAACTTCCAGCTTAACTTAAATTAGAAAGTTCTGTAAATGTCACCTGTTTCATATTCGCAAAACAATGAAATGACATAGTTTCCCTCCAAAACTAACGGAGTGTCATGTTGTTTTGCAGAGGAGACTTGGAGAATGGAATTGAATCATTATACTGTGAATGGAAATGGTATCGTATTAGTTTTGTGTGAACCAGGAATAGTTTTTAGTGTGAGATCCTTTTCCTGTGGCAATATCCATAGTTGGGTTATGTTTTTTATTTCTCCCACTGGGTGTTAAGTTCTGAGATAAAACAGAATTCAGTACTGGTTCCTGAATACTTGCATGCTTTGCTGGTTTTTGTTTAAATTTTAATTGCTGTGCTTTAGTGTTAAAGTTTCCTTGCTATTTAAACAATGGTATCATATTTTGTATTTTGTGATAAATTTCAGTTATTAGAAATTTCCTGTGACTAACATGTGTGTTAACAATGTTTGACGCCCACTTTATACCCTTGCAGCTCCTTTCCTTCCATCTACGTCTGTTGACGGAAAGTTGTGTTTGTCTACTCAATTTTCATATTATTCCTTTCTTTCTGTTGCCTAGGAACCAGCATGTCCCGTAATCTCAAGGATAAATATGACTCTGTCACTACACGAAGGGCTCATACCATTATGTCAGCAGAGGATGCTGCTTCAGGAAGGAAATCATTTTGGGCTGAGCTGGAGATAACAGGTATGTTACCTAAAGAAACAAAAAACTAGAATAATTTGTCCTCGCAACCAAATTCTATACATCTGTCACAATTTTAAAAAAATTGCTAATGTATTTTTCTAATATTTTGTGTTTTACAGGGTCTATTCGGAATGTGAGCCCTTCTCTGTGGCAACTGACTCACTTAACATGCCTGTACCTGAATGATAACTGCCTTTCCCGTATCCCACCTGATGTTGCTATGCTGACCAATTTGCGTAGCTTGGACTTGTCTAAGAACAAGCTGCGCAGTCTTCCTGCTGAGCTAGGAGAGCTTATTAATCTGAGGTAAAATCGAATTTTGTTTCTTGAATTGTTTTGCTCGAATGTATATTGTGAACTGTGTGTTTTGTCTACACTGTCTAATTAATACTTGTATGGCTCAGACATGCATGAGATATAGATAATTGTATAGTTCTGTCCAATATTTTTCATTCCTCTTGAAGTTAGTTAATGAGGATACAAGTAGTGCCCATGCCATTCCAATAATGCAGAGTTACTGCCCCCTTCCCCTCTCCACCACTGGCCCTTCAACATTTCAATGTGTTCATGTCCCTCCAGTGCTGAGATGTCCCATCCTACCTCCCCTTGAAACCCCACCCCTGATTTCCCCAAATTATTCCCTTGGTGAGTTTTTGTAAGCACTGGTGCTTTGATTTCTGTTCGTTGAATATTTGCACTGATGGTTTTGTGGAGAAAAAAAGTTCAAAGCAAGTTGTAAAAATTTTGGCCCTTTCTCAAGCATTTTTTTATGATCCTTGTTTGTTACGGCTAAGTAATCATTCTTATTAGTGCTTTGCTGAATATTTGTTTCTGTTCTTTTTACAGGGAGCTACTTCTTAGCCATAACCATCTGAGAGTTCTCCCATATGAGCTTGGTAAACTTTTCCAACTTCATGTTCTTGGACTTCAAGGAAACCCACTCAACAAGGAGATCCTGTCGTTATATGGAGAGACAAATGGAACGCACAAACTGCTTACCTACATGCTGGACAGCTTACAAGGTATTTTCATCTTTACATTTTATTTTAATCTACAGTATTAAGAACACCTTAATGTTTTCGACCAAAAATGTACCAACTTCAGTTAAAGGTATTTTTCAACAAAAATACATTATTTGGAGCGTGATTGAACTCTAAAACTGCTATAGTCAAAGAGAACACTACAGTTGTGGTATGTTGGACCCAAGGAAAAGCTTGGATTTTCTTCTTGAACTGTTGTCTGACTTTAGGCAGTACTTTATGCTGGAACTCCCTGGGGCATGGGGTATCGGTATCCCTGGTTAGGATAGGGGGGTATAAATGAGACTTTGTCCTCTGTGGGTGTCAACACAGCCTGATTATTTCAGGTTCATAACTAGTAAGAAAAAATCTTGGTGACATTTTAAAAAACGGTGTTTTCTATTCAATGTAGTGGCTATTTCCTTTCTCCGGTAACTATTCCTAGGCCTGCATCTGCAGGTATGTTGTTGAGGAAATTCCGTTTATAGCATGAAAAGAACGGCGGGGTTTAATACTACATAAAATAGAACAATATGTTAAATTCTGCCTCCCTGTCTTTTTTTTTTCAAATACGAGTAGTCTTAAAAGGGCTGTTTCAGACGATTTGATGCTTAAAGGCAGGTGAAGTGTGGAGTGGTGAAGTAAGGTGAGACAGACGCAGGGCCGTACACCACACCCCCCAGAGTCCCGGAGCTGGAGCTGGAGCGGCGGGACACGGCGGCGGCGGCAGCGGCTTCAGCTCTCCTCCGCTGCCTCATGTGTCGGCGATGCGGGGCGGGGCGGGGCGCGGCGGTGTTTACAAACAGAGTTGGGCAGGGCAGGCCGCTGGTCCGCGGGGTCCGCGGGGCCTCCGGACCGGACTTGGGCAGCCCGGTGGCCGTGGCCGTGACCGGGCGACCGGGCGGCCGGTGCGTGCGGGCCCGGGCCGTGTGGGCAGGGCTGCGGGGCAGAGCAGAGGGGGTCATCGCATCCGGCCCGGCCGGCCCCACCAGCCAGCCTGGCAGGGAGGCTCGTGCCGTGCCGTGCCACACAGTTGGTGGTGCACTGTAGGCACTAGCGCTCTGCGTCGGGCGGTCGTGGTCCTCCGCATTACCGAAATCTTCCGTCTCTGTCCACTCATAAGAACCGCACGTGTGTGGAAGGGAGACAGAAGCGACACTGGGTCGTGGTCCGCCCGATGCAGTACAAGTAACGCTAGCAGGCGCCGCCTGTCTGTGCCCCGCTGCTGCTCGCTACGATCGGCGAGTCTTGCCGCTTCCGCGCGGACAGGACAAGACAGGAGAGGACGGGGGCGGCAGCGGCGTGGGCGGCGGTGCCACCGCGCGGTCCGCCCGGCCCGGCACGTCCTGCTGTCCTCTGCTGTCCTGTCATCCTGCCCCCGGTGTCCGGCCTTATTGGCCCGTGCAAGACTGTAGTCGTGCCTCTGCTTGAAACAGGAGTGTCCTCTCCGGGTCCCGTTCGACACCTTCATCACCACGCACACACACACACATTCACATGCTGACTGTAAATAAATCGTGCACAGGCAGGGAAATAATCATGTGGGAGAAAATGGTTTTTCGATTTAAATAGGCTTGACCAATTTTTCTTCTCCTGGTCGCGAAACGGTAGATGTTTATTGCTGTCGTGTGGCAGTAAATGGTCAGAGATACGCTTTCTTTCGGTGCGGAGTCAGGAGTCGTGTCTGCGCCGTCTCCCTCCATCTCTTTGCATCTCTCTCTCTCTCTCTCTCTCTCTCTCTCTCTCGCGCGCGCGCGCGCGCGCGCTCTTCTCACTCTCTCCTTTCTCTTCTCACTCTCTCCTCACTCCTCTCTCCTCTCTCCTCTCTCCTCTCTCCTCTCTCCTCTCTCCTCTCTCCTCTCTCCTCTCTCCTCTCTCCTCTCTCCTCTCTCCTCTCTCCTCTCTCCTCTCTCCTCTCTCCTCTCTCCTCTCTCCTGTGTGAGGGGCGGCTGTAAGTTGTGCCGAAGACGACACGACGCTGCGATCCGCGGCGAGAAAAAGGAGCGACACCCGAATGTGTTGGCGCGGCGCTGCTTTCTTTCTCCGGGGTCTGAGCGTAGGCGGCGGCGGGCCTTGGGTGCCACTGCTCCCACCTCACCAGGTGGAGGGTGCGTACTGCAGCTGTTTCAAGTTCAGGGTTTTGTTTTGCGGGCTGGGAGTGTTGTGCCACCGACCGCACGCGCCGTGTGGCCCTGGCCGCGCCGCTGGGAATGCCTGCCGGGCCTGCCGGGGCTGTCCGCCGGGGGAGGGTAAGGGACCTCCTCCGCCATGCCGCGGGGGGCAGGGCCTCAGGGCCGCAGGGGGAGAGCGGCATGGGCTGCCGGGCCATCACGAAGTGGTGGACGCTGGGCCGAGTGGGGCCGTGGTCCGATAAGGGCACAGTGCCATTGCATGTTTGATATCGAATTTGTGTGTCACGGAGCTTTTTAGGAGGGCGATATAGCACAGCACAGCCGTGCACGTATTTAATGCCCCCCTCCTTTACCCTTCTCTTGATCGATTCTCTCGCCAGTCGTACTCGCCTTTTACCCCCCCCCCCCCCTCTCTGTCTCTCTCTCTCGCTCTCTCTCTCTCTCTCTCTGTCTCTCTGTCTCTCTCTCTGTCTCTCTCTCTGTCTCTCTCTCTGTCTCTCTGTCTCTGTCTCTCTGTCTCTCTCTCTCTCTCTCTCTCGCTCTTTTATTTATCTCGGGCTGTATGATTGTTATTTTCTTTCATCTTCCCTTCCGCGTGTCGCCTCCTCGCGTGGACCGTTCGTAGGACCTCCCCGCGCCGCGGCCGATTAGTCCTGCATTCCATTCGCCGAGGACGTGTCATTGTCATTGCGATAAGTTTATGAGTTGTAATACATGTGGAATTGAATTCGTTTGGCTGCGGGGACTCGACAGTGCCCACTCAGCCCGACGGGACGATTTTTTTTGGGGTGACATGTGTGACGATTTTTTTTGGAACAAAATTTAAATAGCGGATTTTTCTTTAGCAACGATGAAAATTTAAACCTGCACTGCTGCCTCCTGCCTCCTGCCCCAGACGGTCAATCTCACACGGGGACGCCCGCCGAGCTCCCCACAATCCCATCAAAATGTTGCCGTTTTGCTCGTACACTTTACTCCTTGTGATAACAAATATTTTTGACGTCTCCGATGGCCTGCACTCTATCTTGCCCGCGGGCCTCGCCCTGCTGTAGTGTTAACGGGCCTCTCTGCCTGCGCCGCCGGCCGCCCGCGCTCGCGGCCCGCGTCGTCGTTGCGCTGCGTGATATATTCCGCCCGGAGTAAATTAGCTCCGCGATGATGTATTACACGCGCTCATCTCCGCACACAAAGTGTGGCCGCCGCGGCGGAAAGGGGATTTGCATGGTGCGTGCGCTTTGTCAATGGGCGGCGTGCGGTGCGCCGCGCGATCGATGCGCGCGCAGGACGCGCTCGTTTTGTCGAGAGGGCGTTATTTATGGGGCCGCGGGGCGGGTGGGGGGCGGTGGGCGGGGCGGCGCAGCGAGCGGGCTCATTCATCCGCGGCGACTGCATCTAGATCAGCGGGCCGGACGGCGGGCCGAGCCCCCCAGCCCCGGGCCGCGCAGCGACCACACTTGTGCAGGTGGCGGTGGGGGTGGTTGGTCCCTGTGAAAATATCTCGACGTGTGACAGCAGGAAATATTAGTGACGAATATTTGCCACCTAAATATCTCGCCACTTTACGATGTTCTCGTCACGCTACGAAATGTTTTGGCGACAAAATTTTCGTCGCATCTTGGCTAAACGCTAAAAAGAATGGTTTTCTATAATTTCCCAGATACAATGTTTTTTTTTTTGGTGACGAATTTTCGTCACATGTGTGCCAAAACAATCTTGCCCAAAATTTTTGAAAAGTGACGAAAAGTATTTTTGCGGTGGTGATGCGAGTTGTCCCGCACTCACGCTGTAATTTTCTCTCCACCTATTGTATTTCCCTTTTCTCTTGTTTCTCCTCCTGACCTCCGTCGAGTATAGCTCTTTCCCTCTCTCTTCGTCTACTCGCACCGCCCTATCTCACTCTGCTGGACCCGAGGCGCGCACGGAACCGAACCGCCGCGCCGCCCGTTGAAGAGCTTCTTTTGCTCGGCGGTCTGCCCGTCGCCCGTCACGGCGCCCGGCTCGGTAGGCAACGCCGCGGCCTCCATGCGCGCGCGTCGTGCGGGCTGGCCTACCCCGGCGTCCGCAGGCGCTCTGAGAGAGACACGCCGGTTGCATGCGGAGAGATTTAGTTTCCTCGCCGGGCCTCTCGGGGGCCCGGAGGTGCGGGGCCATCCTGCTGGGGGGTTCGGTGTGCCCCCCCCCCCCCCGGGCCGGTGGCCCCCACGCAGACAGGTCGGGGCGAACACCTGGGCGGCGTACGAAGTGTGAAACGCTTTTGACGGCGTCGGTACGCGGCACATTACCAGCCCCGGCCGGCAAAGGCGGCCGCCGTCCGCCGCCTTGGTCCGTATACTTTCCCCACGCCGCGCCGCCCGCACTCGCGCTACCCTTGCGTCCCCTGTGTCCTCGGTCCCTTTTTCTTTTTATTTCATCTTCTCCCTTCCCCTTCTCTTCTTCCTGCTCCGTTTTCTTTTCTTCTTTTCATTTCAATTTTCCCGGCCGCAAAGTCGCCTGCCGCGTCCCGCCGGCCCGCAGACTCCCCGTTTCCTTGGTACTCCACAAAGCGGCTGCTCTCGCCGCCGCAGTAAAGCATCTATATGGTGATGTAAGGCTGCGCCGTGCCGGCCCGTATACATGTACACGGCTAGCCAATTGGGTCGTCCATAAACTGCGTCGCGTCCTACACACGTGACTTCACTCTAAATGCATTTCTACCTTCTTTTTTTTTTCTCTCTCTCTCCCCCGCCTTGCGCGCTCTCTCTCTCTCTCTCTCGCTTTGTCTCTCTGTCCGAGTCTCTGCTGTCTCTTCTCGCTCTCGCGCGCGGGGCTCATAGGAGCGAGCGAGAGAGAGAGAGAGAGAGAGAGAGAGAGAGAGAGAGAGAGAGAGAGAGAGAGAGAGAGAGAGAGGAGATCTGCTGTGGTGGTGGTGCACTCTCTGGGTGGCCCGGCGGCGGGGAGAGGGGCAACGACAAAACTGATGAGAAGACGACCATGTAATACAAAAATGTGGGGGCCCTGCTGCCCGCGTGGGGACGCCGGACCGGCCGTACGGGGAGACTTGGACGCGCGAGCGTCTCATGAGCTGTGCTGCTCGAGCCGCGGCGGGCCGGCCGGCCGGCCGAGTAATTCGCCTCGAAAAGTCGCTACTCTCTTTTATGTCTTTCTCCCCGCATAAGCGCGCGCGGGCGGGCGGGCGGCTGTACACTCTCCGCATCACGACGACGTTCAGCGTTTCTTAGTCGTCGCAGAACGTTGTTGCTTTTTTTCCTCTCGCCCCGGCGGCATCCTCTCTCGCATCCCGTGTAACTGGACCACCGCACACTGCCAAGTGAGTGTGTGGGCCGGGCCGTGCACTGCTCGTGTCGTCGTCGTGGCGGTCGCAGGTCGGCCCAACTCGGCTGCTTCTAGGGACGCGAGGCCCGCCGGGCTGCACACACACACACACACACACTTGCGCGCACACACACACATACGCACACACACACACGGGCGGCGAGCAGCGCTCATTCACCACCAGCCGGACCCAGCAACTTTTCCCCCGCCACACACTTCATAGTGCTGTTGAGCATGACGACGGGCAGGACATGGGGCAGCGTTTCGCAGGATGAACTTTTGGTTTGCTGCGGCCTTGCGGGAAGTTTTACCGAGCACTAGAAATCGTAGAGTCAGATTACTCGCTCTTGGGAGAGTGATCTTTGTGCATCAAATTTTCTCGCCCTTGGGAGAGCGAGGTTTCAGGACCTCACTCAATTAGGGAAACGCATCCGATACATGACTCATTTGCAGTGATCTTGCTTACT
>CM049594.1:290000-292500 GCA_026979955.1 Megalurothrips usitatus
TCTCTCTCTCTCTCTCTCTCTCTCTCTCTCTCTCTCTCTCTCCCTTTCTCTCTCTCTACGCGGCACGCGCGCCTCTGCGAGATTGAGCGCCGCGGAGACAAAAGGGCCGTGAGTTGGGAGAGGAGAAAGGTGAAAGGGGATTTGAATGTGATGTGACGACGGCGCGGGCCGCGCGTGCGCCCCGCCGCGCCCCGCCGCGCCCCGCCGTCGCCGCCCTGCTTGCTGCCGCTGTCCCGCTAGCCCCGCCGCCGGCCCGGCGGCCCTGCGGCTATGATGGCGATAGGGCCCCGATGCGTGGCCCACCGCCGCGCCCGACGGTGTTTAGGCAGCGACGCGAGGCCTTTGTGTGTGCGGGCCGTGCGGCATGAGCCGCGTGCGTGTCGCGGGGAGTGCAGAGCGCGGAGGGCCCTCTCTTCCTAAACCGTCCCGATCGGCTCCGACGGATATTGCGATGCTAATGTGTGCCGCCGTCGCCGTGTGTGGCGGCGAGAGCTGCGGCGGGAGCCAAAGGCGGCAGCGCGGCGGCGACGGCGGCGGCAGGCGGAAGAGAGGCTCCCACACGGCCGCCGCAGGGCCGGGCGCGGCGCGGCGTAGCGGTCTGTACGGCATCGGCCTTTTTGTTGCCGCCGAGTGCGTCGCCGTCGCCGCGTTTCTTCTGCGGATGGCGGCGGCGCGGGCAGGAAGCTGCAGGCTGAAACGCGGCGGCGGCGTTTCACGCCGCTGCCGCGCCGCCACCGCGAGTGCGGAGATGCGGCGGCGGACTGGTTTGCGGACCGCAGCAGCTCCCGTGTCAGTCAGGACACGGCATCGGCGTGACGCCGCCGCTGCGGGGGTGGGGGTTGCGACGAATGCCAGCGTGCTGCTGGGGAGGACCCCTCCTGGGGACACCAGAACGCGTCGCGCGGCCCCGACCCGAAGATAACCGCCTCCGTGGCAGCTTCGCGCTTCGCGGGTGTTTTCGCCACCCCAAGGGGGCTGGACCAGACGGACGGACAGGCAGGCAGGCAGGCAGGCAGGCAGGCAGGCAGGCAGGCAGGCAGGCAGGCAGGCAGGCAGGCAGGCAGGCAGGCAGGCAGGCAGGCAGGCAGGCAGGCAGGCAGGCAGGCAGGCAGGCAGGCAGGCTGTTCCTCCTGATATGGCGCGCGTGCCACCGCCGCCACACGGCGGGGGCCTCGATCTGCGGGCGGAGCGCGGCGGGCCGGCGCGGGCCGCAGAGACTCTCCTAGTGTGATCTGCATGGCTAATCAGTCCGTGCCGCCTGCGGGGCTCGGAGTGGCACCGTGACGAGGCCGCCGCGGCCGCGCCAGCCGTGCCGTGCCCTGACACGCCCTGACATTGAAACGCTCTGCTCCGTCCTCAAACCTCGCTCTATCTCTGTCCGTCTCTCTCTGTCTCTCTCTCTTTGCCCGCCCTCTCTCTCTCTCTCTCTCTCTCTCTCTCTCTCTCTCTCTCTCTCTCTCTCTCTCTCTCTCTCTCTCTCTCTCCCTCTCCCTCCCTCCCTCTCTCTCCTCCCCCTCTCTCTCCTCTCTCTCTCCCTCTCCCTCTCCCTCTCCTCCCCCTCTCCCTCTCTATCTCTCCCTCTCCCTCTCCCTCTCCCCCTCCCCCCCTCCCCCTCTCTCCCTCTCCCTCCGTCGCTGGCACACGTCGTCGTCACGTCTTACACTTGTGCCCGCAGCGAGTGCATAGTACTACTAGTGCAGTGCACCGCAGCGCGCCTTCATAGGATTTTGGCTGTGGGCGTCTTCGTTACGTAATTTTTATACAGCAACACGTGTGTGTGTGCGTGTGCGCGCGGCCGTCACGTCACGTGACGCGCAGGGCGGACCTCAAACCGTGTTGCTGTGTGTGCGCCCGAATGAGGCGTTTCTCTATGACACGGACGCGCACGCACGCACACACACACACACACACACACACACACACAGGTACACACATAGGTACACACACACGTACACGCATGGCCATTGTTTCCCGAACGTCAAAAAGAAGTGGCGTCGTCGTGCACCGCGAACGAACGTCGCGTGAGGGGGGCGGGGGCGGGCCTGTCGTCCTATTGTAGAGAGCAGCTGATTGCCAGTTTTGCCGCGCTGTGTGCTGTGCCGGTTGTGCTGTTGTGTTCTGTTCCGTTCCCGCCCCCCCCCCCCCCGCCCCGCGTGGGCGTGCACCTCCTCCCGCTTGCCCCGATGGCCAGCCAAAAGGGGGGGGGGGGGGGGGGAGATTTTGATTTTTCCGCTGTCGAGCGGCGATTAGACGCTCGTGGTTAGCATGCCGGCCGGCCCAGCCGCCTATGTGCGGCCCGACACGGCACGAGGCGGGGGGAATGTTGCTGCGGACGTACGGGGCCTCGTAGGCTCGGTGTGCCCCAGGAGCAGCGGCAGCAGCGGCAGCAACATCGGAAGGCGCCGCCGAGCAGCCAGTAGGTGTCTTTCACTCGACAGTAAACGCGAATGTGCCCCCTTTTAAAAAAATTAAAAGTAGTAGTACGAGGCCAAGAAAACAC